>JAXIVD010002059.1:2500-68303 GCA_036785275.1 Cancer borealis
CGCCTCAGGAAGTGAATCAAGCTTGGCCACGAGTGCACTCCAACAGGACGTGCACGTGCACGATTCAGTCAATGTTACTGAGCAGCGTGAGCACATTCGACCACCTCGACGCTTCAGGTTCACCGACTCAGGCGCAGTGTTCCCCGAGCTGGTGCGGGATGAGGTGAAGGCAAAGGAGGAGGCGGCCAAGAAAGCCAAGGAAAAGGACCGTCTCAAGGCCACCTGTGTGGGGAGAGACAGTACGCGTGTGCACCGTGTCCTGGATGTCTTTGGTGTGGTGGTAATGGTGGGCGGCCTAGTGAGTGTTGCCGTGATGAGCATCGGGGCGCTTATGTCTCAAGAATACGTGCACATGGATTGGATGTGGGGCCACTGAGGCGATCACCCTCACACCTGTGTATCGCGGCGGCGGCGAGGAAGAGAAACCAACAACCATGATGCGTGTCCTTCAGAAGATGGTTTGCCTTCAGAAAAACCTGATTCGTGTCCTTCAGACAATAGTTTGCCTTCAGGACAACCTAATGCGTGTCCTTCAGACGATGGTTTGCCTTCAGGAAAACCGTGATGTGTATCCTTCAGACGATGGTTTGCCTTCAGTACAACCTGCAAACCTTCACTAAAACCCTCGACTTGAACAAATAAATAAATAGATGAATAAAAAAAATCAGTATATAATATTTTTGGTTAATTCACTTTTATTTGAGAAACTGAATCAAACTTTTATGATTCTAGGAAAAGGAGTTTTGAGGAAATAGGCAAATAGTTTGTTTTATCACGAAGCATTTGCATTGTGTTTCCTTCTTTATAATAAAAACAATAAAGAGATGATATACAATTGCGATTTATTTTTTCCATTAAAATTATTTGTGTTTTAACAAGTACTCACCTTATATTTGTATTATCATTATAAAGGAAATTGTGAGTTTTTTCTTCTCTTTAAGAGAGGAACAACTCCACCAACAGAAAGATGCTCACAAGCGATACACAAGTCCATGTTACATTCAACCTTCCCCATCCTGCACCACAACAGATTTCCAATATCTCTAATAGCTATCGAGAAAACGAGGAAATTGTTTGGGAAAAAATATACGGTTTAATTTTACTGCGTAATTATCAGTCATAGAACAAATATTCATAATTACAGTTGTAGAGTTTAATTAGGTCTATCAGATGCTGCAATGATATTTCCAATATCTCTAATAGCTATGGAAAAAACGAGGAAATTGTTTAGGAAAAAATATACGCTTTAATTTTATTGCGTAATTATCGGTCATAGAACAAATATTCATAATTACAGTTGTAGAGTTTAATTAGATCTATCAGATGCTGCAATGATATTTCCAATATCTCTAATAGCTATGGAAAAAACGAGGAAATTGTTTAGGAAAAAATATACGCTTTAATTTTATTGCGTAATTATCGGTCATAGAACAAATATTCATAATTACAGTTGTAGAGTTTAATTAGATCTATCAGATGCTGCAATGATATTTCCAATATCTCTAATAGCTTTCGAGAAAAGGAGGAAATCATTTTGGAAAAAATATACGGTTTAATTTTATTGCGTAATTATCGGTCATAGAACAAATATTCATAATTACCGTTGTAGAGTTTAATTAGGCCTATCAAATGCTGCAATGATATTTCCAATATCTCTAATAGCTTTCGAGAAAAAGATTAAATTGTTTTGGAAAAAATATACGGTTTAATTTTTCTGCGTAATTATCAGTCATAGAACAAATATTCATAATTACAGTTGTAGAGTTTAATTAGGTCTATCAGATGCTGCAATGATATTTCCAATATCTCTAATAGCTATCGAGAAAACGAGGAAATTGTTTGGGAAAAAATATACGGTTTAATTTTATTGCGTAATTATCGGTCATAGAACAAATATTCATAATTACAGTTGTAGAATTTAATTAGGTCTATCAGATGCTGCAATGATATTTCCAATATCTCTAATAGCTATCGAGAAAACGAGGAAATTGTTTTGGAAAAAATATACGGTTTAATTTTATTGCGTAATTATCGGTCATAGAACAAATATTCATAATTACAGTCGTAGAGTTTAATTAGGTCTATCAGATGCTGCAATGATATTTCCAATATCTCTAATAGCTTTCGAGAAAAGGAGGAAATTATTTTGGAAAAAATATACGGTTCAATTTTATTGCGTAATTATCGGTCATAGAACAAATATTCATAATTACAGATGTAGAGTTTAATTAGGTCTATAATTACAGATGTAGAGTTTAATCAGGTCTATCAGATGCTGCAATGATATTTCCAATATCTCTAATAGCTATCGAGAAAACGAGGAAATTGTTTGGGAAAAAATATACGGTTTAATTTTACTGCGTAATTATCAGTCATAGAACAAATATTCATAATTACAGTTGTAGAGTTTAATTAGGTCTATCAGATGCTGCAATGATATTTCCAATATCTCTAATAGCTATGGAAAAAACGAGGAAATTGTTTAGGAAAAAATATACGCTTTAATTTTATTGCGTAATTATCGGTCATAGAACAAATATTCATAATTACAGTTGTAGAGTTTAATTAGATCTATCAGATGCTGCAATGATATTTCCAATATCTCTAATAGCTTTCGAGAAAAGGAGGAAATTATTTTGGAAAAAATATACGGTTTAATTTTATTGCGTAATTATCGGTCATAGAACAACTATTCCTAATTACCGTTGTAGAGTTTAATTAGGCCTATCAAATGCTGCAATGATATTTCCAATATCTCTAATAGCTTTCGAGAAAAAGATTAAATTGTTTTGGAAAAAATATACGGTTTAATTTTTCTGCGTAATTATCAGTCATAAAACAAATATTCATAATTACAGTTGTAGAGTTTAATTAGGTCTATCAGATGCTGCAATGATATTTCCAATATCTCTAATAGCTATCGAGAAAACGAGGAAATTGTTTGGGAAAAAATATACGCTTTAATTTTATTGCGTAATTATCGGTCATAGAACAAATATTCATAATTACAGTTGTAGAGTTTAATTAGGTCTATCAGATGCTGCAATGATATTTCCAATATCTCTAATAGCTATCGAGAAAACGAGGAAATTGTTTTGGAAAAAATATACGGTTTAATTTTATTGCGTAATTATCGGTCATGGAACAAATATTCATAATTACAGTTGTAGAGTTTAATTAGGTCAATCAGATGCTGCAATGATATTTCCAATATCTCTAATAGCTTTCGAGAAAAGGAGGAAATTATTTTGGAAAAAATATACGGTTTAATTTTATTGCGTAATTATCGGTCATAGAACAAATATTCATAATTACAGATGTAGAGTTTAATTAGGTCTATAATTACAGATGTATAGTTTAATCAGGTCTATCAGATGCTGCAATGATATTTCCAATATCTCTAATAGCTATCGAGAAAACGAGGAAATTGTTTGGGAAAAAATATACGGTTTAATTTTACTGCGTAATTATCAGTCATAGAACAAATATTCATAATTACAGTTGTAGAGTTTAATTAGGTCTATCAGATGCTGCAATGATATTTCCAATATCTCTAATAGCTATGGAAAAAACGAGGAAATTGTTTAGGAAAAAATATACGCTTTAATTTTATTGCGTAATTATCGGTAATAGAACAAATATTCATAATTACAGTTGTAGAGTTTAATTAGATCTATCAGATGCTGCAATGATATTTCCAATATCTCTCATAGCTTTCGAGAAAAGGAGGAAATTATTTTGGAAAAAATATACGGTTTAATTTTATTGCGTAATTATCGGTCATAGAACAACTATTCATAATTACCGCTGTAGAGTTTAATTAGGCCTATCAAATGCTGCAATGATATTTCCAATATCTCTAATAGCTTTCGAGAAAAAGATTAAATTGTTTTGGAAAAAATATACGGTTTAATTTTTCTGCGTAATTATCAGTCATAGAACAAATATTCATAATTACAGTTGTAGAGTTTAATTAGGTCTATCAGATGCTGCAATGATATTTCCAATATCTCTAATAGCTATCGAGAAAACGAGGAAATTGTTTGGGAAAAAATATACGGTTTAATTTTATTGCGTAATTATCGGTCATAGAACAAATATTCATAATTACAGTTGTAGAGTTTAATTAGGTCTATCAGATGCTGCAATGATATTTCCAATATCTCTAATAGCTATCGAGAAAACGAGGAAATTGTTTTGGAAAAAATATACGGTTTAATTTTATTGCGTAATTATCGGTCATAGAACAAATATTCATAATTACAGTTGTAGAGTTCAATTAGGTCTATCAGATGCTGCAATGATATTTCCAATATCTCTAATAGCTTTCGAGAAAAGGAGGAAATTATTTTGGAAAAAATATACGGTTTAATTTTATTGCGTAATTATCGGTCATAGAACAAATATTCATAATTACAGATGTAGAGTTTAATTAGGTCTATAATTACAGATGTATAGTTTAATCAGGTCTATCAGATGCTGCAATGATATTTCCAATATCTCTAATAGCTATCGAAAAAACGAGGAAATTGTTTGGGAAAAAATATACGGTTTAATTTTACTGCGTAATTATCAGTCATAGAACAAATATTCATAATTACAGTTGTAGAGTTTAATTAGGTCTATCAGATGCTGCAATGATATTTCCAATATCTCTAATAGCTATGGAAAAAACGAGGAAATTGTTTAGGAAAAAATATACGCTTTAATTTTATTGCGTAATTATCGGACATAGAACAAATATTCATAATTACAGTTGTAGAGTTTAATTAGATCTATCAGATGCTGCAATGATATTTCCAATATCTCTAATAGCTTTCGAGAAAAGGAGGAAATTATTTTGGAAAAAATATACGGTTTAATTTTATTGCGTAATTATCGGTCATAGAACAACTATTCATAATTACCGTTGTAGAGTTTAATTAGGCCCATCAAATGCTGCAATGATATTTCCAATATCTCTAATAGCTTTCGAGAAAAAGATTAAATTGTTTTGGAAAAAATATACGGTTTAATTTTTCTGCGTAATTATCAGTCATAAAACAAATATTCATAATTACAGTTGAAGAGTTTAATTAGGTCTATCAGATGCTGCAATGATATTTCCAATATCTCTAATAGCTATCGAGAAAACGAGGAAATTGTTTGGGAAAAAATATACGCTTTAATTTTATTGCGTAATTATCGGTCATAGAACAAATATTCATAATTACAGTTGTAGAGTTTAATTAGGTCTATCAGATGCTGCAATGATATTTCCAATATCTCTAATAGCTATCGAGAAAACGAGGAAATTGTTTTGGAAAAAATATACGGTTTAATTTTATTGCGTAATTATCGGTCATAGAACAAATATTCATAATTACAGTTGTAGAGTTTAATTAGGTCTATCAGATGCTGCAATGATATTTCCAATATCTCTAATAGCTTTCGAGAAAAGGAGGAAATTATTTTTGAAAAAATATACGGTTTAATTTTATTGCGTAATTATCGGTCATAGAACAAATATTCATAATTACAGATGTAGAGTTTAATTAGGTCTATAATTACAGATGTATAGTTTAATCAGGTCTATCAGATGCTGCAATGATATTTCCAATATCTCTAATAGCTATCGAGAAAACGAGGAAATTGTTTGGGAAAAAATATACGGTTTAATTTTACTGCGTAATTATCAGTCATAGAACAAATATTCATAATTACAGTTGTAGAGTTTAATTAGGTCTATCAGATGCTGCAATGATATTTCCAATATCTCTAATAGCTATGGAAAAAACGAGGAAATTGTTTAGGAAAAAATATACGCTTTAATTTTATTGCGTAATTATCGGTCATAGAACAAATATTCATAATTACAGTTGTAGAGTTTAATTAGATCTATCAGATGCTGCAATGATATTTCCAATATCTCTAATAGCTTTCGAGAAAAGGAGGAAATTATTTTGGAAAAAATATACGGTTTAATTTTATTGCGTAATTATCGGTCATAGAACAACTATTCCTAATTACCGTTGTAGAGTTTAATTAGGCCTATCAAATGCTGCAATGATATTTCCAATATCTCTAATAGCTTTCGAGAAAAAGATTAAATTGTTTTGGAAAAAATATACGGTTTAATTTTTCTGCGTAATTATCAGTCATTAAACAAATATTCATAATTACTGTTGTAGAGTTTAATTAGGTCTATCAGATGCTGCAATGATATTTCCAATATCTCTAATAGCTATCGAGAAAACGAGGAAATTGTTTGGGAAAAAATATACGCTTTAATTTTATTACGTAATTATCGGTCATAGAACAAATATTCATAATTACAGTTGTAGAGTTTAAATAGGTCTATCAGATGCTGCAATGATATTTCCAATATCTCTAATAGCTATCGAGAAAACGAGGAAATTGTTTTGGAAAAAATATACGGTTTAATTTTATTGCGTAATTATCGGTCATGGAACAAATATTCATAATTACAGTTGTAGAGTTTAATTAGGTCTATCAGATGCTGCAATGATATTTCCAATATCTCTAATAGCTTTCGAGAAAAGGAGGAAATTATTTTGGAAAAAATATACGGTTTAATTTTATTGCGTAATTATCGGTCATAGAACAAATATTCATAATTACAGATGTAGAGTTTAATTAGGTCTATAATTACAGATGTATAGTTTAATCAGGTCTATCAGATGCTGCAATGATATTTCCAATATCTCTAATAGCTATCGAGAAAACGAGGAAATTGTTTGGGAAAAAATATACGGTTTAATTTTACTGCGTAATTATCAGTCATAGAACAAATATTCATAATTACAGTTGTAGAGTTTAATTAGGTCTATCAGATGCTGCAATGATATTTCCAATATCTCTAATAGCTATGGAAAAAACGAGGAAATTGTTTAGGAAAAAATATACGCTTTAATTTTATTGCGTAATTATCGGTCTTAGAACAAATGTTCATAATTACAGTTGTAGAGTTTAATTAGATCTATCAGATGCTGCAATGATATTTCCAATATCTCTAATAGCTATGGAAAAAACGAGGAAATTGTTTAGGAAAAAATATACGGTTTAATTTTATTGCGTAATTATCGGTCATAGAACAACTATTCATAATTACAGTTGTAGAGTTTAATTAGGCCTATCAAATGCTGCAATGATATTTCCAATATCTCTAATAGCTTTCGAGAAAAAGATTAAATTGTTTTGGAAAAAATATACGGTTTAATTTTTCTGCGTAATTATCAGTCATAAAACAAATATTCATAATTACAGTTGTAGAGTTTAATTAGGTCTGTCAGATGCTGCAATGATATTTCCAATATCTCTAATAGCTATCGAGAAAACGAGGAAATTGTTTGGGAAAAAATATACGCTTTAATTTTATTGCGTAATTATCGGTCATAGAACAAATATTCATAATTACAGTTGTAGAGTTTAATTAGGTCTATCAGATGCTGCAATGATATTTCCAATATCTCTAATAGCTATCGAGAAAACGAGGAAATTGTTTTGGAAAAAATATACGGTTTAATTTTATTGCGTAATTATCGGTCATGGATTAAATATTCATAATTACAGTTGTAGAGTTTAAGTAGGTCTATCAGATGCTGCAATGATATTTCCAATATCTCTAATAGCTTTCGAGAAAAGGAGGAAATTATTTTGGAAAAAATATACGGTTTAATTTTATTGCGTAATTATCGGTCATAGAACAAATATTCATAATTACAGATGTAGAGTTTAATTAGGTCTATAATTACAGATGTATAGTTTAATCAGGTCTATCAGATGCTGCAATGATATTTCCAATATCTCTAATAGCTATCGAGAAAACGAGGAAATTGTTTGGGAAAAAATATACGGTTTAATTTTACTGCGTAATTATCAGTCATAGAACAAATATTCATAATTACAGTTGTAGAGTTTAATTAGGTCTATCAGATGCTGCAATGATATTTCCAATATCTCTAATAGCTATGGAAAAAACGAGGAAATTGTTTAGGAAAAAATATACGCTTTAATTTTATTGCGTAATTATCGGTCATAGAACAAATATTCATAATTACAGTTGTAGAGTTTAATTAGATCTATCAGATGCTGCAATGATATTTCCAATATCTCTAATAGCTTTCGAGAAAAGGAGGAAATTATTTTGGAAAAAATATACGGTTTAATTTTATTGCGTAATTATCGGTCATAGAACAACTATTCATAATTACCGTTGTAGAGTTTAATTAGGCCCATCAAATGCTGCAATGATATTTCCAATATCTCTAATAGCTTTCGAGAAAAAGATTAAATTGTTTTGGAAAAAATATACGGTTTAATTTTTCTGCGTAATTATCAGTCATAAAACAAATATTCATAATTACAGTTGAAGAGTTTAATTAGGTCTATCAGATGCTGCAATGATATTTCCAATATCTCTAATAGCTATCGAGAAAACGAGGAAATTGTTTGGGAAAAAATATACGCTTTAATTTTATTGCGTAATTATCGGTCATAGAACAAATATTCATAATTACAGTTGTAGAGTTTAATTAGGTCTACCAGATGCTGCAATGATATTTCCAATATCTCTAATAGCTATCGAGAAAACGAGGAAATTGTTTTGGAAAAAATATACGGTTTAATTTTATTGCGTAATTATCGGTCATGGAACAAATATTCATAATTACAGTTGTAGAGTTTAATTAGGTCCATCAGATGCTGCAATGATATTTCCAATATCTCTAATAGCTTTCGAGAAAAGTAGGAAATTATTTTTGAAAAAATATACGGTTTAATTTTATTGCGTAATTATCGGTCATAGAACAAATATTCATAATTACAGATGTAGAGTTTAATTAGGTCTATAATTACAGATGTATAGTTTAATCAGGTCTATCAGATGCTGCAATGATATTTCCAATATCTCTAATAGCTATCGAGAAAACGAGGAAATTGTTTGGGAAAAAATATACGGTTTAATTTTACTGCGTAATTATCAGTCATAGAACAAATATTCATAATTACAGTTGTAGAGTTTAATTAGGTCTATCAGATGCTGCAATGATATTTCCAATATCTCTAATAGCTATGGAAAAAACGAGGAAATTGTTTAGGAAAAAATATACGCTTTAATTTTATTGCGTAATTATCGGTCATAGAACAAATATTCATAATTACAGTTGTAGAGTTTAATTAGATCTATCAGATGCTGCAATGATATTTCCAATATCTCTAATAGCTTTCGAGAAAAGGAGGAAATTATTTTGGAAAAAATATACGGTTTAATTTTATTGCGTAATTATCGGTCATAGAACAACTATTCATAATTACCGTTGTAGAGTTTAATTAGGCCCATCAAATGCTGCAATGATATTTCCAATATCTCTAATAGCTTTCGAGAAAAAGATTAAATTGTTTTGGAAAAAATATACGGTTTAATTTTTCTGCGTAATTATCAGTCATAAAACAAATATTCATAATTACAGTTGAAGAGTTTAATTAGGTCTATCAGATGCTGCAATGATATTTCCAATATCTCTAATAGCTATCGAGAAAACGAGGAAATTGTTTGGGAAAAAATATACGCTTTAATTTTATTGCGTAATTATCGGTCATAGAACAAATATTCATAATTACAGTTGTAGAGTTTAATTAGGTCTACCAGATGCTGCAATGATATTTCCAATATCTCTAATAGCTATCGAGAAAACGAGGAAATTGTTTTGGAAAAAATATACGGTTTAATTTTATTGCGTAATTATCGGTCATGGAACAAATATTCATAATTACAGTTGTAGAGTTTAATTAGGTCCATCAGATGCTGCAATGATATTTCCAATATCTCTAATAGCTTTCGAGAAAAGGAGGAAATTATTTTTGAAAAAATATACGGTTTAATTTTATTGCGTAATTATCGGTCATAGAACAAATATTCATAATTACAGATGTAGAGTTTAATTAGGTCTATAATTACAGATGTATAGTTTAATCAGGTCTATCAGATGCTGCAATGATATTTCCAATATCTCTAATAGCTATCGAGAAAACGAGGAAATTGTTTGGGAAAAAATATACGGTTTAATTTTACTGCGTAATTATCAGTCATAGAACAAATATTCATAATTACAGTTGTAGAGTTTAATTAGGTCTATCAGATGCTGCAATGATATTTCCAATATCTCTAATAGCTATGGAAAAAACGAGGAAATTGTTTAGGAAAAAATATACGCTTTAATTTTATTGCGTAATTATCGGTCATAGAACAAATATTCATAATTACAGTTGTAGAGTTTAATTAGATCTATCAGATGCTGCAATGATATTTCCAATATCTCTAATAGCTTTCGAGAAAAGGAGGAAATTATTTTGGAAAAAATATACGGTTTAATTTTATTGCGTAATTATCGGTCATAGAACAACTATTCATAATTACCGTTGTAGAGTTTAATTAGGCCCATCAAATGCTGCAATGATATTTCCAATATCTCTAATAGCTTTCGAGAAAAAGATTAAATTGTTTTGGAAAAAATATACGGTTTAATTTTTCTGCGTAATTATCAGTCATAAAACAAATATTCATAATTACAGTTGAAGAGTTTAATTAGGTCTATCAGATGCTGCAATGATATTTCCAATATCTCTAATAGCTATCGAGAAAACGAGGAAATTGTTTGGGAAAAAATATACGCTTTAATTTTATTGCGTAATTATCGGTCATAGAACAAATATTCATAATTACAGTTGTAGAGTTTAATTAGGTCTACCAGATGCTGCAATGATATTTCCAATATCTCTAATAGCTATCGAGAAAACGAGGAAATTGTTTTGGAAAAAATATACGGTTTAATTTTATTGCGTAATTATCGGTCATGGAACAAATATTCATAATTACAGTTGTAGAGTTTAATTAGGTCCATCAGATGCTGCAATGATATTTCCAATATCTCTAATAGCTTTCGAGAAAAGGAGGAAATTATTTTTGAAAAAATATACGGTTTAATTTTATTGCGTAATTATCGGTCATAGAACAAATATTCATAATTACAGATGTAGAGTTTAATTAGGTCTATAATTACAGATGTATAGTTTAATCAGGTCTATCAGATGCTGCAATGATATTTCCAATATCTCTAATAGCTATCGAGAAAACGAGGAAATTGTTTGGGAAAAAATATACGGTTTAATTTTACTGCGTAATTATCAGTCATAGAACAAATATTCATAATTACAGTTGTAGAGTTTAATTAGGTCTATCAGATGCTGCAATGATATTTCCAATATCTCTAATAGCTATGGAAAAAACGAGGAAATTGTTTAGGAAAAAATATACGCTTTAATTTTATTGCGTAATTATCGGTCATAGAACAAATATTCATAATTACAGTTGTAGAGTTTAATTAGATCTATCAGATGCTGCAATGATATTTCCAATATCTCTAATAGCTTTCGAGAAAAGGAGGAAATTATTTTGGAAAAAATATACGGTTTAATTTTATTGCGTAATTATCGGTCATAGAACAACTATTCATAATTACCGTTGTAGAGTTTAATTAGGCCCATCAAATGCTGCAATGATATTTCCAATATCTCTAATAGCTTTCGAGAAAAAGATTAAATTGTTTTGGAAAAAATATACGGTTTAATTTTTCTGCGTAATTATCAGTCATAAAACAAATATTCATAATTACAGTTGAAGAGTTTAATTAGGTCTATCAGATGCTGCAATGATATTTCCAATATCTCTAATAGCTATCGAGAAAACGAGGAAATTGTTTGGGAAAAAATATACGCTTTAATTTTATTGCGTAATTATCGGTCATAGAACAAATATTCATAATTACAGTTGTAGAGTTTAATTAGGTCTACCAGATGCTGCAATGATATTTCCAATATCTCTAATAGCTATCGAGAAAACGAGGAAATTGTTTTGGAAAAAATATACGGTTTAATTTTATTGCGTAATTATCGGTCATGGAACAAATATTCATAATTACAGTTGTAGAGTTTAATTAGGTCCATCAGATGCTGCAATGATATTTCCAATATCTCTAATAGCTTTCGAGAAAAGGAGGAAATTATTTTTGAAAAAATATACGGTTTAATTTTATTGCGTAATTATCGGTCATAGAACAAATATTCATAATTACAGATGTAGAGTTTAATTAGGTCTATAATTACAGATGTATAGTTTAATCAGGTCTATCAGATGCTGCAATGATATTTCCAATATCTCTAATAGCTATCGAGAAAACGAGGAAATTGTTTGGGAAAAAATATACGGTTTAATTTTACTGCGTAATTATCAGTCATAGAACAAATATTCATAATTACAGTTGTAGAGTTTAATTAGGTCTATCAGATGCTGCAATGATATTTCCAATATCTCTAATAGCTATGGAAAAAACGAGGAAATTGTTTAGGAAAAAATATACGCTTTAATTTTATTGCGTAATTATCGGTCATAGAACAAATATTCATAATTACAGTTGTAGAGTTTAATTAGATCTATCAGATGCTGCAATGATATTTCCAATATCTCTAATAGCTTTCGAGAAAAGGAGGAAATTATTTTGGAAAAAATATACGGTTTAATTTTATTGCGTAATTATCGGTCATAGAACAACTATTCATAATTACCGTTGTAGAGTTTAATTAGGCCCATCAAATGCTGCAATGATATTTCCAATATCTCTAATAGCTTTCGAGAAAAAGATTAAATTGTTTTGGAAAAAATATACGGTTTAGTTTTTCTGCGTAATTATCAGTCATAAAACAAATATTCATAATTACAGTTGAAGAGTTTAATTAGGTCTATCAGATGCTGCAATGATATTTCCAATATCTCTAATAGCTATCGAGAAAACGAGGAAATTGTTTGGGAAAAAATATACGCTTTAATTTTATTGCGTAATTATCGGTCATAGAACAAATATTCATAATTACAGTTGTAGAGTTTAATTAGGTCTACCAGATGCTGCAATGATATTTCCAATATCTCTAATAGCTATCGAGAAAACGAGGAAATTGTTTTGGAAAAAATATACGGTTTAATTTTATTGCGTAATTATCGGTCATGGAACAAATATTCATAATTACAGTTGTAGAGTTTAATTAGGTCCATCAGATGCTGCAATGATATTTCCAATATCTCTAATAGCTTTCGAGAAAAGGAGGAAATTATTTTTGAAAAAATATACGGTTTAATTTTATTGCGTAATTATCGGTCATAGAACAAATATTCATAATTACAGATGTAGAGTTTAATTAGGTCTATAATTACAGATGTATAGTTTAATCAGGTCTATCAGATGCTGCAATGATATTTCCAATATCTCTAATAGCTATCGAGAAAACGAGGAAATTGTTTGGGAAAAAATATACGGTTTAATTTTACTGCGTAATTATCAGTCATAGAACAAATATTCATAATTACAGTTGTAGAGTTTAATTAGGTCTATCAGATGCTGCAATGATATTTCCAATATCTCTAATAGCTATGGAAAAAACGAGGAAATTGTTTAGGAAAAAATATACGCTTTAATTTTATTGCGTAATTATCGGTCATAGAACAAATATTCATAATTACAGTTGTAGAGTTTAATTAGATCTATCAGATGCTGCAATGATATTTCCAATATCTCTAATAGCTTTCGAGAAAAGGAGGAAATTATTTTGGAAAAAATATACGGTTTAATTTTATTGCGTAATTATCGGTCATAGAACAACTATTCATAATTACCGTTGTAGAGTTTAATTAGGCCCATCAAATGCTGCAATGATATTTCCAATATCTCTAATAGCTTTCGAGAAAAAGATTAAATTGTTTTGGAAAAAATATACGGTTTAATTTTTCTGCGTAATTATCAGTCATAAAACAAATATTCATAATTACAGTTGAAGAGTTTAATTAGGTCTATCAGATGCTGCAATGATATTTCCAATATCTCTAATAGCTATCGAGAAAACGAGGAAATTGTTTGGGAAAAAATATACGCTTTAATTTTATTGCGTAATTATCGGTCATAGAACAAATATTCATAATTACAGTTGTAGAGTTTAATTAGGTCTACCAGATGCTGCAATGATATTTCCAATATCTCTAATAGCTATCGAGAAAACGAGGAAATTGTTTTGGAAAAAATATACGGTTTAATTTTATTGCGTAATTATCGGTCATGGAACAAATATTCATAATTACAGTTGTAGAGTTTAATTAGGTCCATCAGATGCTGCAATGATATTTCCAATATCTCTAATAGCTTTCGAGAAAAGGAGGGAATTATTTTTGAAAAAATATACGGTTTAATTTTATTGCGTAATTATCGGTCATAGAACAAATATTCATAATTACAGATGTAGAGTTTAATTAGGTCTATAATTACAGATGTATAGTTTAATCAGGTCTATCAGATGCTGCAATGATATTTCCAATATCTCTAATAGCTATCGAGAAAACGAGGAAATTGTTTGGGAAAAAATATACGGTTTAATTTTACTGCGTAATTATCAGTCATAGAACAAATATTCATAATTACAGTTGTAGAGTTTAATTAGGTCTATCAGATGCTGCAATGATATTTCCAATATCTCTAATAGCTATGGAAAAAACGAGGAAATTGTTTAGGAAAAAATATACGCTTTAATTTTATTGCGTAATTATCGGTCATAGAACAAATATTCATAATTACAGTTGTAGAGTTTAATTAGATCTATCAGATGCTGCAATGATATTTCCAATATCTCTAATAGCTTTCGAGAAAAGGAGGAAATTATTTTGGAAAAAATATACGGTTTAATTTTATTGCGTAATTATCGGTCATAGAACAACTATTCATAATTACCGTTGTAGAGTTTAATTAGGCCCATCAAATGCTGCAATGATATTTCCAATATCTCTAATAGCTTTCGAGAAAAAGATTAAATTGTTTTGGAAAAAATATACGGTTTAATTTTTCTGCGTAATTATCAGTCATAAAACAAATATTCATAATTACAGTTGAAGAGTTTAATTAGGTCTATCAGATGCTGCAATGATATTTCCAATATCTCTAATAGCTATCGAGAAAACGAGGAAATTGTTTGGGAAAAAATATACGCTTTAATTTTATTGCGTAATTATCGGTCATAGAACAAATATTCATAATTACAGTTGTAGAGTTTAATTAGGTCTACCAGATGCTGCAATGATATTTCCAATATCTCTAATAGCTATCGAGAAAACGAGGAAATTGTTTTGGAAAAAATATACGGTTTAATTTTATTGCGTAATTATCGGTCATGGAACAAATATTCATAATTACAGTTGTAGAGTTTAATTAGGTCCATCAGATGCTGCAATGATATTTCCAATATCTCTAATAGCTTTCGAGAAAAGGAGGAAATTATTTTTGAAAAAATATACGGTTTAATTTTATTGCGTAATTATCGGTCATAGAACAAATATTCATAATTACAGATGTAGAGTTTAATTAGGTCTATAATTACAGATGTATAGTTTAATCAGGTCTATCAGATGCTGCAATGATATTTCCAATATCTCTAATAGCTATCGAGAAAACGAGGAAATTGTTTGGGAAAAAATATACGGTTTAATTTTACTGCGTAATTATCAGTCATAGAACAAATATTCATAATTACAGTTGTAGAGTTTAATTAGGTCTATCAGATGCTGCAATGATATTTCCAATATCTCTAATAGCTATGGAAAAAACGAGGAAATTGTTTAGGAAAAAATATACGCTTTAATTTTATTGCGTAATTATCGGTCATAGAACAAATATTCATAATTACAGTTGTAGAGTTTAATTAGATCTATCAGATGCTGCAATGATATTTCCAATATCTCTAATAGCTTTCGAGAAAAGGAGGAAATTATTTTGGAAAAAATATACGGTTTAATTTTATTGCGTAATTATCGGTCATAGAACAACTATTCATAATTACCGTTGTAGAGTTTAATTAGGCCCATCAAATGCTGCAATGATATTTCCAATATCTCTAATAGCTTTCGAGAAAAAGATTAAATTGTTTTGGAAAAAATATACGGTTTAATTTTTCTGCGTAATTATCAGTCATAAAACAAATATTCATAATTACAGTTGAAGAGTTTAATTAGGTCTATCAGATGCTGCAATGATATTTCCAATATCTCTAATAGCTATCGAGAAAACGAGGAAATTGTTTGGGAAAAAATATACGCTTTAATTTTATTGCGTAATTATCGGTCATAGAACAAATATTCATAATTACAGTTGTAGAGTTTAATTAGGTCTACCAGATGCTGCAATGATATTTCCAATATCTCTAATAGCTATCGAGAAAACGAGGAAATTGTTTTGGAAAAAATATACGGTTTAATTTTATTGCGTAATTATCGGTCATGGAACAAATATTCATAATTACAGTTGTAGAGTTTAATTAGGTCCATCAGATGCTGCAATGATATTTCCAATATCTCTAATAGCTTTCGAGAAAAGGAGGAAATTATTTTTGAAAAAATATACGGTTTAATTTTATTGCGTAATTATCGGTCATAGAACAAATATTCATAATTACAGATGTAGAGTTTAATTAGGTCTATAATTACAGATGTATAGTTTAATCAGGTCTATCAGATGCTGCAATGATATTTCCAATATCTCTAATAGCTATCGAGAAAACGAGGAAATTGTTTGGGAAAAAATATACGGTTTAATTTTACTGCGTAATTATCAGTCATAGAACAAATATTCATAATTACGGTTGTAGAGTTTAATTAGGTCTATCAGATGCTGCAATGATATTTCCAATATCTCTAATAGCTATGGAAAAAACGAGGAAATTGTTTAGGAAAAAATATACGCTTTAATTTTATTGCGTAATTATCGGTCATAGAACAAATATTCATAATTACAGTTGTAGAGTTTAATTAGATCTATCAGATGCTGCAATGATATTTCCAATATCTCTAATAGCTTTCGAGAAAAGGAGGAAATTATTTTGGAAAAAATATACGGTTTAATTTTATTGCGTAATTATCGGTCATAGAACAACTATTCATAATTACCGTTGTAGAGTTTAATTAGGCCCATCAAATGCTGCAATGATATTTCCAATATCTCTAATAGCTTTCGAGAAAAAGATTAAATTGTTTTGGAAAAAATATACGGTTTAATTTTTCTGCGTAATTATCAGTCATAAAACAAATATTCATAATTACAGTTGAAGAGTTTAATTAGGTCTATCAGATGCTGCAATGATATTTCCAATATCTCTAATAGCTATCGAGAAAACGAGGAAATTGTTTGGGAAAAAATATACGCTTTAATTTTATTGCGTAATTATCGGTCATAGAACAAATATTCATAATTACAGTTGTAGAGTTTAATTAGGTCTACCAGATGCTGCAATGATATTTCCAATATCTCTAATAGCTATCGAGAAAACGAGGAAATTGTTTTGGAAAAAATATACGGTTTAATTTTATTGCGTAATTATCGGTCATGGAACAAATATTCATAATTACAGTTGTAGAGTTTAATTAGGTCCATCAGATGCTGCAATGATATTTCCAATATCTCTAATAGCTTTCGAGAAAAGGAGGGAATTATTTTTGAAAAAATATACGGTTTAATTTTATTGCGTAATTATCGGTCATAGAACAAATATTCATAATTACAGATGTAGAGTTTAATTAGGTCTATAATTACAGATGTATAGTTTAATCAGGTCTATCAGATGCTGCAATGATATTTCCAATATCTCTAATAGCTATCGAGAAAACGAGGAAATTGTTTGGGAAAAAATATACGGTTTAATTTTACTGCGTAATTATCAGTCATAGAACAAATATTCATAATTACAGTTGTAGAGTTTAATTAGGTCTATCAGATGCTGCAATGATATTTCCAATATCTCTAATAGCTATGGAAAAAACGAGGAAATTGTTTAGGAAAAAATATACGCTTTAATTTTATTGCGTAATTATCGGTCATAGAACAAATATTCATAATTACAGTTGTAGAGTTTAATTAGATCTATCAGATGCTGCAATGATATTTCCAATATCTCTAATAGCTTTCGAGAAAAGGAGGAAATTATTTTGGAAAAAATATACGGTTTAATTTTATTGCGTAATTATCGGTCATAGAACAACTATTCATAATTACCGTTGTAGAGTTTAATTAGGCCCATCAAATGCTGCAATGATATTTCCAATATCTCTAATAGCTTTCGAGAAAAAGATTAAATTGTTTTGGAAAAAATATACGGTTTAATTTTTCTGCGTAATTATCAGTCATAAAACAAATATTCATAATTACAGTTGAAGAGTTTAATTAGGTCTATCAGATGCTGCAATGATATTTCCAATATCTCTAATAGCTATCGAGAAAACGAGGAAATTGTTTGGGAAAAAATATACGCTTTAATTTTATTGCGTAATTATCGGTCATAGAACAAATATTCATAATTACAGTTGTAGAGTTTAATTAGGTCTACCAGATGCTGCAATGATATTTCCAATATCTCTAATAGCTATCGAGAAAACGAGGAAATTGTTTTGGAAAAAATATACGGTTTAATTTTATTGCGTAATTATCGGTCATGGAACAAATATTCATAATTACAGTTGTAGAGTTTAATTAGGTCCATCAGATGCTGCAATGATATTTCCAATATCTCTAATAGCTTTCGAGAAAAGGAGGAAATTATTTTTGAAAAAATATACGGTTTAATTTTATTGCGTAATTATCGGTCATAGAACAAATATTCATAATTACAGATGTAGAGTTTAATTAGGTCTATAATTACAGATGTATAGTTTAATCAGGTCTATCAGATGCTGCAATGATATTTCCAATATCTCTAATAGCTATCGAGAAAACGAGGAAATTGTTTGGGAAAAAATATACGGTTTAATTTTACTGCGTAATTATCAGTCATAGAACAAATATTCATAATTACAGTTGTAGAGTTTAATTAGGTCTATCAGATGCTGCAATGATATTTCCAATATCTCTAATAGCTATGGAAAAAACGAGGAAATTGTTTAGGAAAAAATATACGCTTTAATTTTATTGCGTAATTATCGGTCATAGAACAAATATTCATAATTACAGTTGTAGAGTTTAATTAGATCTATCAGATGCTGCAATGATATTTCCAATATCTCTAATAGCTTTCGAGAAAAGGAGGAAATTATTTTGGAAAAAATATACGGTTTAATTTTATTGCGTAATTATCGGTCATAGAACAACTATTCATAATTACCGTTGTAGAGTTTAATTAGGCCCATCAAATGCTGCAATGATATTTCCAATATCTCTAATAGCTTTCGAGAAAAAGATTAAATTGTTTTGGAAAAAATATACGGTTTAATTTTTCTGCGTAATTATCAGTCATAAAACAAATATTCATAATTACAGTTGAAGAGTTTAATTAGGTCTATCAGATGCTGCAATGATATTTCCAATATCTCTAATAGCTATCGAGAAAACGAGGAAATTGTTTGGGAAAAAATATACGCTTTAATTTTATTGCGTAATTATCGGTCATAGAACAAATATTCATAATTACAGTTGTAGAGTTTAATTAGGTCTACCAGATGCTGCAATGATATTTCCAATATCTCTAATAGCTATCGAGAAAACGAGGAAATTGTTTTGGAAAAAATATACGGTTTAATTTTATTGCGTAATTATCGGTCATGGAACAAATATTCATAATTACAGTTGTAGAGTTTAATTAGGTCCATCAGATGCTGCAATGATATTTCCAATATCTCTAATAGCTTTCGAGAAAAGGAGGAAATTATTTTTGAAAAAATATACGGTTTAATTTTATTGCGTAATTATCGGTCATAGAACAAATATTCATAATTACAGATGTAGAGTTTAATTAGGTCTATAATTACAGATGTATAGTTTAATCAGGTCTATCAGATGCTGCAATGATATTTCCAATATCTCTAATAGCTATCGAGAAAACGAGGAAATTGTTTGGGAAAAAATATACGGTTTAATTTTACTGCGTAATTATCAGTCATAGAACAAATATTCATAATTACGGTTGTAGAGTTTAATTAGGTCTATCAGATGCTGCAATGATATTTCCAATATCTCTAATAGCTATGGAAAAAACGAGGAAATTGTTTAGGAAAAAATATACGCTTTAATTTTATTGCGTAATTATCGGTCATAGAACAAATATTCATAATTACAGTTGTAGAGTTTAATTAGATCTATCAGATGCTGCAATGATATTTCCAATATCTCTAATAGCTTTCGAGAAAAGGAGGAAATTATTTTGGAAAAAATATACGGTTTAATTTTATTGCGTAATTATCGGTCATAGAACAACTATTCATAATTACCGTTGTAGAGTTTAATTAGGCCCATCAAATGCTGCAATGATATTTCCAATATCTCTAATAGCTTTCGAGAAAAAGATTAAATTGTTTTGGAAAAAATATACGGTTTAATTTTTCTGCGTAATTATCAGTCATAAAACAAATATTCATAATTACAGTTGAAGAGTTTAATTAGGTCTATCAGATGCTGCAATGATATTTCCAATATCTCTAATAGCTATCGAGAAAACGAGGAAATTGTTTGGGAAAAAATATACGCTTTAATTTTATTGCGTAATTATCGGTCATAGAACAAATATTCATAATTACAGTTGTAGAGTTTAATTAGGTCTACCAGATGCTGCAATGATATTTCCAATATCTCTAATAGCTATCGAGAAAACGAGGAAATTGTTTTGGAAAAAATATACGGTTTAATTTTATTGCGTAATTATCGGTCATGGAACAAATATTCATAATTACAGTTGTAGAGTTTAATTAGGTCCATCAGATGCTGCAATGATATTTCCAATATCTCTAATAGCTTTCGAGAAAAGGAGGAAATTATTTTTGAAAAAATATACGGTTTAATTTTATTGCGTAATTATCGGTCATAGAACAAATATTCATAATTACAGATGTAGAGTTTAATTAGGTCTATAATTACAGATGTATAGTTTAATCAGGTCTATCAGATGCTGCAATGATATTTCCAATATCTCTAATAGCTATCGAGAAAACGAGGAAATTGTTTGGGAAAAAATATACGGTTTAATTTTACTGCGTAATTATCAGTCATAGAACAAATATTCATAATTACAGTTGTAGAGTTTAATTAGGTCTATCAGATGCTGCAATGATATTTCCAATATCTCTAATAGGTATGGAAAAAACGAGGAAATTGTTTAGGAAAAAATATACGCTTTAATTTTATTGCGTAATTATCGGTCATAGAACAAATATTCATAATTACAGTTGTAGAGTTTAATTAGATCTATCAGATGCTGCAATGATATTTCCAATATCTCTAATAGCTTTCGAGAAAAGGAGGAAATTATTTTGGAAAAAATATACGGTTTAATTTTATTGCGTAATTATCGGTCATAGAACAACTATTCATAATTACCGTTGTAGAGTTTAATTAGGCCCATCAAATGCTGCAATGATATTTCCAATATCTCTAATAGCTTTCGAGAAAAAGATTAAATTGTTTTGGAAAAAATATACGGTTTAATTTTTCTGCGTAATTATCAGTCATAAAACAAATATTCATAATTACAGTTGAAGAGTTTAATTAGGTCTATCAGATGCTGCAATGATATTTCCAATATCTCTAATAGCTATCGAGAAAACGAGGAAATTGTTTGGGAAAAAATATACGCTTTAATTTTATTGCGTAATTATCGGTCATAGAACAAATATTCATAATTACAGTTGTAGAGTTTAATTAGGTCTACCAGATGCTGCAATGATATTTCCAATATCTCTAATAGCTATCGAGAAAACGAGGAAATTGTTTTGGAAAAAATATACGGTTTAATTTTATTGCGTAATTATCGGTCATGGAACAAATATTCATAATTACAGTTGTAGAGTTTAATTAGGTCCATCAGATGCTGCAATGATATTTCCAATATCTCTAATAGCTTTCGAGAAAAGGAGGAAATTATTTTTGAAAAAATATACGGTTTAATTTTATTGCGTAATTATCGGTCATAGAACAAATATTCATAATTACAGATGTAGAGTTTAATTAGGTCTATAATTACAGATGTATAGTTTAATCAGGTCTATCAGATGCTGCAATGATATTTCCAATATCTCTAATAGCTATCGAGAAAACGAGGAAATTGTTTGGGAAAAAATATACGGTTTAATTTTACTGCGTAATTATCAGTCATAGAACAAATATTCATAATTACAGTTGTAGAGTTTAATTAGGTCTATCAGATGCTGCAATGATATTTCCAATATCTCTAATAGCTATGGAAAAAACGAGGAAATTGTTTAGGAAAAAATATACGGTTTAATTTTATTGCGTAATTATCGGTCATAGAACAAATATTCATAATTACAGTTGTAGAGTTTAATTAGATCTATCAGATGCTGCAATGATATTTCCAATATCTCTAATAGCTTTCGAGAAAAGGAGGAAATTATTTTGGAAAAAATATACGGTTTAATTTTATTGCGTAATTATCGGTCATAGAACAACTATTCATAATTACCGTTGTAGAGTTTAATTAGGCCCATCAAATGCTGCAATGATATTTCCAATATCTCCAATAGCTTTCGAGAAAAAGATTAAATTGTTTTGGAAAAAATATACGGTTTAATTTTTCTGCGTAATTATCAGTCATAAAACAAATATTCATAATTACAGTTGAAGAGTTTAATTAGGTCTATCAGATGCTGCAATGATATTTCCAATATCTCTAATAGCTATCGAGAAAACGAGGAAATTGTTTGGGAAAAAATATACGCTTTAATTTTATTGCGTAATTATCGGTCATAGAACAAATATTCATAATTACAGTTGTAGAGTTTAATTAGGTCTACCAGATGCTGCAATGATATTTCCAATATCTCTAATAGCTATCGAGAAAACGAGGAAATTGTTTTGGAAAAAATATACGGTTTAATTTTATTGCGTAATTATCGGTCATGGAACAAATATTCATAATTACAGTTGTAGAGTTTAATTAGGTCCATCAGATGCTGCAATGATATTTCCAATATCTCTAATAGCTTTCGAGAAAAGGAGGAAATTATTTTTGAAAAAATATACGGTTTAATTTTATTGCGTAATTATCGGTCATAGAACAAATATTCATAATTACAGATGTAGAGTTTAATTAGGTCTATAATTACAGATGTATAGTTTAATCAGGTCTATCAGATGCTGCAATGATATTTCCAATATCTCTAATAGCTATCGAGAAAACGAGGAAATTGTTTGGGAAAAAATATACGGTTTAATTTTACTGCGTAATTATCAGTCATAGAACAAATATTCATAATTACAGTTGTAGAGTTTAATTAGGTCTATCAGATGCTGCAATGATATTTCCAATATCTCTAATAGCTATGGAAAAAACGAGGAAATTGTTTAGGAAAAAATATACGCTTTAATTTTATTGCGTAATTATCGGTCATAGAACAAATATTCATAATTACAGTTGTAGAGTTTAATTAGATCTATCAGATGCTGCAATGATATTTCCAATATCTCTAATAGCTTTCGAGAAAAGGAGGAAATTATTTTGGAAAAAATATACGGTTTAATTTTATTGCGTAATTATCGGTCATAGAACAACTATTCATAATTACCGTTGTAGAGTTTAATTAGGCCCATCAAATGCTGCAATGATATTTCCAATATCTCTAATAGCTTTCGAGAAAAAGATTAAATTGTTTTGGAAAAAATATACGGTTTAATTTTTCTGCGTAATTATCAGTCATAAAACAAATATTCATAATTACAGTTGAAGAGTTTAATTAGGTCTATCAGATGCTGCAATGATATTTCCAATATCTCTAATAGCTATCGAGAAAACGAGGAAATTGTTTGGGAAAAAATATACGCTTTAATTTTATTGCGTAATTATCGGTCATAGAACAAATATTCATAATTACAGTTGTAGAGTTTAATTAGGTCTACCAGATGCTGCAATGATATTTCCAATATCTCTAATAGCTATCGAGAAAACGAGGAAATTGTTTTGGAAAAAATATACGGTTTAATTTTATTGCGTAATTATCGGTCATGGAACAAATATTCATAATTACAGTTGTAGAGTTTAATTAGGTCCATCAGATGCTGCAATGATATTTCCAATATCTCTAATAGCTTTCGAGAAAAGGAGGAAATTATTTTTGAAAAAATATACGGTTTAATTTTATTGCGTAATTATCGGTCATAGAACAAATATTCATAATTACAGATGTAGAGTTTAATTAGGTCTATAATTACAGATGTATAGTTTAATCAGGTCTATCAGATGCTGCAATGATATTTCCAATATCTCTAATAGCTATCGAGAAAACGAGGAAATTGTTTGGGAAAAAATATACGGTTTAATTTTACTGCGTAATTATCAGTCATAGAACAAATATTCATAATTACAGTTGTAGAGTTTAATTAGGTCTATCAGATGCTGCAATGATATTTCCAATATCTCTAATAGCTATGGAAAAAACGAGGAAATTGTTTAGGAAAAAACATACGCTTTAATTTTATTGCGTAATTATCGGTCATAGAACAAATATTCATAATTACAGTTGTAGAGTTTAATTAGATCTATCAGATGCTGCAATGATATTTCCAATATCTCTAATAGCTTTCGAGAAAAGGAGGAAATTATTTTGGAAAAAATATACGGTTTAATTTTATTGCGTAATTATCGGTCATAGAACAACTATTCATAATTACCGTTGTAGAGTTTAATTAGGCCCATCAAATGCTGCAATGATATTTCCAATATCTCTAATAGCTTTCGAGAAAAAGATTAAATTGTTTTGGAAAAAATATACGGTTTAATTTTTCTGCGTAATTATCAGTCATAAAACAAATATTCATAATTACAGTTGAAGAGTTTAATTAGGTCTATCAGATGCTGCAATGATATTTCCAATATCTCTAATAGCTATCGAGAAAACGAGGAAATTGTTTGGGAAAAAATATACGCTTTAATTTTATTGCGTAATTATCGGTCATAGAACAAATATTCATAATTACAGTTGTAGAGTTTAATTAGGTCTACCAGATGCTGCAATGATATTTCCAATATCTCTAATAGCTATCGAGAAAACGAGGAAATTGTTTTGGAAAAAATATACGGTTTAATTTTATTGCGTAATTATCGGTCATGGAACAAATATTCATAATTACAGTTGTAGAGTTTAATTAGGTCCATCAGATGCTGCAATGATATTTCCAATATCTCTAATAGCTTTCGAGAAAAGGAGGAAATTATTTTTGAAAAAATATACGGTTTAATTTTATTGCGTAATTATCGGTCATAGAACAAATATTCATAATTACAGATGTAGAGTTTAATTAGGTCTATAATTACAGATGTATAGTTTAATCAGGTCTATCAGATGCTGCAATGATATTTCCAATATCTCTAATAGCTATCGAGAAAACGAGGAAATTGTTTGGGAAAAAATATACGGTTTAATTTTACTGCGTAATTATCAGTCATAGAACAAATATTCATAATTACAGTTGTAGAGTTTAATTAGGTCTATCAGATGCTGCAATGATATTTCCAATATCTCTAATAGCTATGGAAAAAACGAGGAAATTGTTTAGGAAAAAATATACGCTTTAATTTTATTGCGTAATTATCGGTCATAGAACAAATATTCATAATTACAGTTGTAGAGTTTAATTAGATCTATCAGATGCTGCAATGATATTTCCAATATCTCTAATAGCTTTCGAGAAAAGGAGGAAATTATTTTGGAAAAAATATACGGTTTAATTTTATTGCGTAATTATCGGTCATAGAACAACTATTCATAATTACCGTTGTAGAGTTTAATTAGGCCCATCAAATGCTGCAATGATATTTCCAATATCTCTAATAGCTTTCGAGAAAAAGATTAAATTGTTTTGGAAAAAATATACGGTTTAATTTTTCTGCGTAATTATCAGTCATAAAACAAATATTCATAATTACAGTTGAAGAGTTTAATTAGGTCTATCAGATGCTGCAATGATATTTCCAATATCTCTAATAGCTATCGAGAAAACGAGGAAATTGTTTGGGAAAAAATATACGCTTTAATTTTATTGCGTAATTATCGGTCATAGAACAAATATTCATAATTACAGTTGTAGAGTTTAATTAGGTCTACCAGATGCTGCAATGATATTTCCAATATCTCTAATAGCTATCGAGAAAACGAGGAAATTGTTTTGGAAAAAATATACGGTTTAATTTTATTGCGTAATTATCGGTCATGGAACAAATATTCATAATTACAGTTGTAGAGTTTAATTAGGTCCATCAGATGCTGCAATGATATTTCCAATATCTCTAATAGCTTTCGAGAAAAGGAGGAAATTATTTTTGAAAAAATATACGGTTTAATTTTATTGCGTAATTATCGGTCATAGAACAAATATTCATAATTACAGATGTAGAGTTTAATTAGGTCTATAATTACAGATGTATAGTTTAATCAGGTCTATCAGATGCTGCAATGATATTTCCAATATCTCTAATAGCTATCGAGAAAACGAGGAAATTGTTTGGGAAAAAATATACGGTTTAATTTTACTGCGTAATTATCAGTCATAGAACAAATATTCATAATTACAGTTGTAGAGTTTAATTAGGTCTATCAGATGCTGCAATGATATTTCCAATATCTCTAATAGCTATGGAAAAAACGAGGAAATTGTTTAGGAAAAAATATACGCTTTAATTTTATTGCGTAATTATCGGTCATAGAACAAATATTCATAATTACAGTTGTAGAGTTTAATTAGATCTATCAGATGCTGCAATGATATTTCCAATATCTCTAATAGCTTTCGAGAAAAGGAGGAAATTATTTTGGAAAAAATATACGGTTTAATTTTATTGCGTAATTATCGGTCATAGAACAACTATTCATAATTACCGTTGTAGAGTTTAATTAGGCCCATCAAATGCTGCAATGATATTTCCAATATCTCTAATAGCTTTCGAGAAAAAGATTAAATTGTTTTGGAAAAAATATACGGTTTAATTTTTCTGCGTAATTATCAGTCATAAAACAAATATTCATAATTACAGTTGAAGAGTTTAATTAGGTCTATCAGATGCTGCAATGATATTTCCAATATCTCTAATAGCTATCGAGAAAACGAGGAAATTGTTTGGGAAAAAATATACGCTTTAATTTTATTGCGTAATTATCGGTCATAGAACAAATATTCATAATTACAGTTGTAGAGTTTAATTAGGTCTACCAGATGCTGCAATGATATTTCCAATATCTCTAATAGCTATCGAGAAAACGAGGAAATTGTTTTGGAAAAAATATACGGTTTAATTTTATTGCGTAATTATCGGTCATGGAACAAATATTCATAATTACAGTTGTAGAGTTTAATTAGGTCCATCAGATGCTGCAATGATATTTCCAATATCTCTAATAGCTTTCGAGAAAAGGAGGAAATTATTTTTGAAAAAATATACGGTTTAATTTTATTGCGTAATTATCGGTCATAGAACAAATATTCATAATTACAGATGTAGAGTTTAATTAGGTCTATAATTACAGATGTATAGTTTAATCAGGTCTATCAGATGCTGCAATGATATTTCCAATATCTCTAATAGCTATCGAGAAAACGAGGAAATTGTTTGGGAAAAAATATACGGTTTAATTTTACTGCGTAATTATCAGTCATAGAACAAATATTCATAATTACAGTTGTAGAGTTTAATTAGGTCTATCAGATGCTGCAATGATATTTCCAATATCTCTAATAGCTATGGAAAAAACGAGGAAATTGTTTAGGAAAAAATATACGCTTTAATTTTATTGCGTAATTATCGGTCATAGAACAAATATTCATAATTACAGTTGTAGAGTTTAATTAGATCTATCAGATGCTGCAATGATATTTCCAATATCTCTAATAGCTTTCGAGAAAAGGAGGAAATTATTTTGGAAAAAATATACGGTTTAATTTTATTGCGTAATTATCGGTCATAGAACAACTATTCATAATTACCGTTGTAGAGTTTAATTAGGCCCATCAAATGCTGCAATGATATTTCCAATATCTCTAATAGCTTTCGAGAAAAAGATTAAATTGTTTTGGAAAAAATATACGGTTTAATTTTTCTGCGTAATTATCAGTCATAAAACAAATATTCATAATTACAGTTGAAGAGTTTAATTAGGTCTATCAGATGCTGCAATGATATTTCCAATATCTCTAATAGCTATCGAGAAAACGAGGAAATTGTTTGGGAAAAAATATACGCTTTAATTTTATTGCGTAATTATCGGTCATAGAACAAATATTCATAATTACAGTTGTAGAGTTTAATTAGGTCTACCAGATGCTGCAATGATATTTCCAATATCTCTAATAGCTATCGAGAAAACGAGGAAATTGTTTTGGAAAAAATATACGGTTTAATTTTATTGCGTAATTATCGGTCATGGAACAAATATTCATAATTAGAGTTGTAGAGTTTAATTAGGTCCATCAGATGCTGCAATGATATTTCCAATATCTCTAATAGCTTTCGAGAAAAGGAGGAAATTATTTTTGAAAAAATATACGGTTTAATTTTATTGCGTAATTATCGGTCATAGAACAAATATTCATAATTACAGATGTAGAGTTTAATTAGGTCTATAATTACAGATGTATAGTTTAATCAGGTCTATCAGATGCTGCAATGATATTTCCAATATCTCTAATAGCTATCGAGAAAACGAGGAAATTGTTTGGGAAAAAATATACGGTTTAATTTTACTGCGTAATTATCAGTCATAGAACAAATATTCATAATTACAGTTGTAGAGTTTAATTAGGTCTATCAGATGCTGCAATGATATTTCCAATATCTCTAATAGCTATGGAAAAAACGAGGAAATTGTTTAGGAAAAAATATACGCTTTAATTTTATTGCGTAATTATCGGTCATAGAACAAATATTCATAATTACAGTTGTAGAGTTTAATTAGATCTATCAGATGCTGCAATGATATTTCCAATATCTCTAATAGCTTTCGAGAAAAGGAGGAAATTATTTTGGAAAAAATATACGGTTTAATTTTATTGCGTAATTATCGGTCATAGAACAACTATTCATAATTACCGTTGTAGAGTTTAATTAGGCCCATCAAATGCTGCAATGATATTTCCAATATCTCTAATAGCTTTCGAGAAAAAGATTAAATTGTTTTGGAAAAAATATACGGTTTAATTTTTCTGCGTAATTATCAGTCATAAAACAAATATTCATAATTACAGTTGAAGAGTTTAATTAGGTCTATCAGATGCTGCAATGATATTTCCAATATCTCTAATAGCTATCGAGAAAACGAGGAAATTGTTTGGGAAAAAATATACGCTTTAATTTTATTGCGTAATTATCGGTCATAGAACAAATATTCATAATTACAGTTGTAGAGTTTAATTAGGTCTACCAGATGCTGCAATGATATTTCCAATATCTCTAATAGCTATCGAGAAAACGAGGAAATTGTTTTGGAAAAAATATACGGTTTAATTTTATTGCGTAATTATCGGTCATGGAACAAATATTCATAATTACAGTTGTAGAGTTTAATTAGGTCCATCAGATGCTGCAATGATATTTCCAATATCTCTAATAGCTTTCGAGAAAAGGAGGAAATTATTTTTGAAAAAATATACGGTTTAATTTTATTGCGTAATTATCGGTCATAGAACAAATATTCATAATTACAGATGTAGAGTTTAATTAGGTCTATAATTACAGATGTATAGTTTAATCAGGTCTATCAGATGCTGCAATGATATTTCCAATATCTCTAATAGCTATCGAGAAAACGAGGAAATTGTTTGGGAAAAAATATACGGTTTAATTTTACTGCGTAATTATCAGTCATAGAACAAATATTCATAATTACAGTTGTAGAGTTTAATTAGGTCTATCAGATGCTGCAATGATATTTCCAATATCTCTAATAGCTATGGAAAAAACGAGGAAATTGTTTAGGAAAAAATATACGCTTTAATTTTATTGCGTAATTATCGGTCATAGAACAAATATTCATAATTACAGTTGTAGAGTTTAATTAGATCTATCAGATGCTGCAATGATATTTCCAATATCTCTAATAGCTTTCGAGAAAAGGAGGAAATTATTTTGGAAAAAATATACGGTTTAATTTTATTGCGTAATTATCGGTCATAGAACAACTATTCATAATTACCGTTGTAGAGTTTAATTAGGCCCATCAAATGCTGCAATGATATTTCCAATATCTCTAATAGCTTTCGAGAAAAAGATTAAATTGTTTTGGAAAAAATATACGGTTTAATTTTTCTGCGTAATTATCAGTCATAAAACAAATATTCATAATTACAGTTGAAGAGTTTAATTAGGTCTATCAGATGCTGCAATGATATTTCCAATATCTCTAATAGCTATCGAGAAAACGAGGAAATTGTTTGGGAAAAAATATACGCTTTAATTTTATTGCGTAATTATCGGTCATAGAACAAATATTCATAATTACAGTTGTAGAGTTTAATTAGGTCTACCAGATGCTGCAATGATATTTCCAATATCTCTAATAGCTATCGAGAAAACGAGGAAATTGTTTTGGAAAAAATATACGGTTTAATTTTATTGCGTAATTATCGGTCATGGAACAAATATTCATAATTACAGTTGTAGAGTTTAATTAGGTCCATCAGATGCTGCAATGATATTTCCAATATCTCTAATAGCTTTCGAGAAAAGGAGGAAATTATTTTTGAAAAAATATACGGTTTAATTTTATTGCGTAATTATCGGTCATAGAACAAATATTCATAATTACAGATGTAGAGTTTAATTAGGTCTATAATTACAGATGTATAGTTTAATCAGGTCTATCAGATGCTGCAATGATATTTCCAATATCTCTAATAGCTATCGAGAAAACGAGGAAATTGTTTGGGAAAAAATATACGGTTTAATTTTACTGCGTAATTATCAGTCATAGAACAAATATTCATAATTACAGTTGTAGAGTTTAATTAGGTCTATCAGATGCTGCAATGATATTTCCAATATCTCTAATAGCTATGGAAAAAACGAGGAAATTGTTTAGGAAAAAATATACGCTTTAATTTTATTGCGTAATTATCGGTCATAGAACAAATATTCATAATTACAGTTGTAGAGTTTAATTAGATCTATCAGATGCTGCAATGATATTTCCAATATCTCTAATAGCTTTCGAGAAAAGGAGGAAATTATTTTGGAAAAAATATACGGTTTAATTTTATTGCGTAATTATCGGTCATAGAACAACTATTCATAATTACCGTTGTAGAGTTTAATTAGGCCCATCAAATGCTGCAATGATATTTCCAATATCTCTAATAGCTTTCGAGAAAAAGATTAAATTGTTTTGGAAAAAATATACGGTTTAATTTTTCTGCGTAATTATCAGTCATAAAACAAATATTCATAATTACAGTTGAAGAGTTTAATTAGGTCTATCAGATGCTGCAATGATATTTCCAATATCTCTAATAGCTATCGAGAAAACGAGGAAATTGTTTGGGAAAAAATATACGCTTTAATTTTATTGCGTAATTATCGGTCATAGAACAAATATTCATAATTACAGTTGTAGAGTTTAATTAGGTCTACCAGATGCTGCAATGATATTTCCAATATCTCTAATAGCTATCGAGAAAACGAGGAAATTGTTTTGGAAAAAATATACGGTTTAATTTTATTGCGTAATTATCGGTCATGGAACAAATATTCATAATTACAGTTGTAGAGTTTAATTAGGTCCATCAGATGCTGCAATGATATTTCCAATATCTCTAATAGCTTTCGAGAAAAGGAGGAAATTATTTTTGAAAAAATATACGGTTTAATTTTATTGCGTAATTATCGGTCATAGAACAAATATTCATAATTACAGATGTAGAGTTTAATTAGGTCTATAATTACAGATGTATAGTTTAATCAGGTCTATCAGATGCTGCAATGATATTTCCAATATCTCTAATAGCTATCGAGAAAACGAGGAAATTGTTTGGGAAAAAATATACGGTTTAATTTTACTGCGTAATTATCAGTCATAGAACAAATATTCATAATTACAGTTGTAGAGTTTAATTAGGTCTATCAGATGCTGCAATGATATTTCCAATATCTCTAATAGCTATGGAAAAAACGAGGAAATTGTTTAGGAAAAAATATACGCTTTAATTTTATTGCGTAATTATCGGTCATAGAACAAATATTCATAATTACAGTTGTAGAGTTTAATTAGATCTATCAGATGCTGCAATGATATTTCCAATATCTCTAATAGCTTTCGAGAAAAGGAGGAAATTATTTTGGAAAAAATATACGGTTTAATTTTATTGCGTAATTATCGGTCATAGAACAACTATTCATAATTACCGTTGTAGAGTTTAATTAGGCCCATCAAATGCTGCAATGATATTTCCAATATCTCTAATAGCTTTCGAGAAAAAGATTAAATTGTTTTGGAAAAAATATACGGTTTAATTTTTCTGCGTAATTATCAGTCATAAAACAAATATTCATAATTACAGTTGAAGAGTTTAATTAGGTCTATCAGATGCTGCAATGATATTTCCAATATCTCTAATAGCTATCGAGAAAACGAGGAAATTGTTTGGGAAAAAATATACGCTTTAATTTTATTGCGTAATTATCGGTCATAGAACAAATATTCATAATTACAGTTGTAGAGTTTAATTAGGTCTACCAGATGCTGCAATGATATTTCCAATATCTCTAATAGCTATCGAGAAAACGAGGAAATTGTTTTGGAAAAAATATACGGTTTAATTTTATTGCGTAATTATCGGTCATGGAACAAATATTCATAATTACAGTTGTAGAGTTTAATTAGGTCCATCAGATGCTGCAATGATATTTCCAATATCTCTAATAGCTTTCGAGAAAAGGAGGAAATTATTTTTGAAAAAATATACGGTTTAATTTTATTGCGTAATTATCGGTCATAGAACAAATATTCATAATTACAGATGTAGAGTTTAATTAGGTCTATAATTACAGATGTATAGTTTAATCAGGTCTATCAGATGCTGCAATGATATTTCCAATATCTCTAATAGCTATCGAGAAAACGAGGAAATTGTTTGGGAAAAAATATACGGTTTAATTTTACTGCGTAATTATCAGTCATAGAACAAATATTCATAATTACAGTTGTAGAGTTTAATTAGGTCTATCAGATGCTGCAATGATATTTCCAATATCTCTAATAGCTATGGAAAAAACGAGGAAATTGTTTAGGAAAAAATATACGCTTTAATTTTATTGCGTAATTATCGGTCATAGAACAAATATTCATAATTACAGTTGTAGAGTTTAATTAGATCTATCAGATGCTGCAATGATATTTCCAATATCTCTAATAGCTTTCGAGAAAAGGAGGAAATTATTTTGGAAAAAATATACGGTTTAATTTTATTGCGTAATTATCGGTCATAGAACAACTATTCATAATTACCGTTGTAGAGTTTAATTAGGCCCATCAAATGCTGCAATGATATTTCCAATATCTCTAATAGCTTTCGAGAAAAAGATTAAATTGTTTTGGAAAAAATATACGGTTTAATTTTTCTGCGTAATTATCAGTCATAAAACAAATATTCATAATTACAGTTGAAGAGTTTAATTAGGTCTATCAGATGCTGCAATGATATTTCCAATATCTCTAATAGCTATCGAGAAAACGAGGAAATTGTTTGGGAAAAAATATACGCTTTAATTTTATTGCGTAATTATCGGTCATAGAACAAATATTCATAATTACAGTTGTAGAGTTTAATTAGGTCTACCAGATGCTGCAATGATATTTCCAATATCTCTAATAGCTATCGAGAAAACGAGGAAATTGTTTTGGAAAAAATATACGGTTTAATTTTATTGCGTAATTATCGGTCATGGAACAAATATTCATAATTACAGTTGTAGAGTTTAATTAGGTCCATCAGATGCTGCAATGATATTTCCAATATCTCTAATAGCTTTCGAGAAAAGGAGGAAATTATTTTTGAAAAAATATACGGTTTAATTTTATTGCGTAATTATCGGTCATAGAACAAATATTCATAATTACAGATGTAGAGTTTAATTAGGTCTATAATTACAGATGTATAGTTTAATCAGGTCTATCAGATGCTGCAATGATATTTCCAATATCTCTAATAGCTATCGAGAAAACGAGGAAATTGTTTGGGAAAAAATATACGGTTTAATTTTACTGCGTAATTATCAGTCATAGAACAAATATTCATAATTACAGTTGTAGAGTTTAATTAGGTCTATCAGATGCTGCAATGATATTTCCAATATCTCTAATAGCTATGGAAAAAACGAGGAAATTGTTTAGGAAAAAATATACGCTTTAATTTTATTGCGTAATTATCGGTCATAGAACAAATATTCATAATTACAGTTGTAGAGTTTAATTAGATCTATCAGATGCTGCAATGATATTTCCAATATCTCTAATAGCTTTCGAGAAAAGGAGGAAATTATTTTGGAAAAAATATACGGTTTAATTTTATTGCGTAATTATCGGTCATAGAACAACTATTCATAATTACCGTTGTAGAGTTTAATTAGGCCCATCAAATGCTGCAATGATATTTCCAATATCTCTAATAGCTTTCGAGAAAAAGATTAAATTGTTTTGGAAAAAATATACGGTTTAATTTTTCTGCGTAATTATCAGTCATAAAACAAATATTCATAATTACAGTTGAAGAGTTTAATTAGGTCTATCAGATGCTGCAATGATATTTCCAATATCTCTAATAGCTATCGAGAAAACGAGGAAATTGTTTGGGAAAAAATATACGCTTTAATTTTATTGCGTAATTATCGGTCATAGAACAAATATTCATAATTACAGTTGTAGAGTTTAATTAGGTCTACCAGATGCTGCAATGATATTTCCAATATCTCTAATAGCTATCGAGAAAACGAGGAAATTGTTTTGGAAAAAATATACGGTTTAATTTTATTGCGTAATTATCGGTCATGGAACAAATATTCATAATTACAGTTGTAGAGTTTAATTAGGTCCATCAGATGCTGCAATGATATTTCCAATATCTCTAATAGCTTTCGAGAAAAGGAGGAAATTATTTTTGAAAAAATATACGGTTTAATTTTATTGCGTAATTATCGGTCATAGAACAAATATTCATAATTACAGATGTAGAGTTTAATTAGGTCTATAATTACAGATGTATAGTTTAATCAGGTCTATCAGATGCTGCAATGATATTTCCAATATCTCTAATAGCTATCGAGAAAACGAGGAAATTGTTTGGGAAAAAATATACGGTTTAATTTTACTGCGTAATTATCAGTCATAGAACAAATATTCATAATTACAGTTGTAGAGTTTAATTAGGTCTATCAGATGCTGCAATGATATTTCCAATATCTCTAATAGCTATGGAAAAAACGAGGAAATTGTTTAGGAAAAAATATACGCTTTAATTTTATTGCGTAATTATCGGTCATAGAACAAATATTCATAATTACAGTTGTAGAGTTTAATTAGATCTATCAGATGCTGCAATGATATTTCCAATATCTCTAATAGCTTTCGAGAAAAGGAGGAAATTATTTTGGAAAAAATATACGGTTTAATTTTATTGCGTAATTATCGGTCATAGAACAACTATTCATAATTACCGTTGTAGAGTTTAATTAGGCCCATCAAATGCTGCAATGATATTTCCAATATCTCTAATAGCTTTCGAGAAAAAGATTAAATTGTTTTGGAAAAAATATACGGTTTAATTTTTCTGCGTAATTATCAGTCATAAAACAAATATTCATAATTACAGTTGAAGAGTTTAATTAGGTCTATCAGATGCTGCAATGATATTTCCAATATCTCTAATAGCTATCGAGAAAACGAGGAAATTGTTTGGGAAAAAATATACGCTTTAATTTTATTGCGTAATTATCGGTCATAGAACAAATATTCATAATTACAGTTGTAGAGTTTAATTAGGTCTACCAGATGCTGCAATGATATTTCCAATATCTCTAATAGCTATCGAGAAAACGAGGAAATTGTTTTGGAAAAAATATACGGTTTAATTTTATTGCGTAATTATCGGTCATGGAACAAATATTCATAATTACAGTTGTAGAGTTTAATTAGGTCCATCAGATGCTGCAATGATATTTCCAATATCTCTAATAGCTTTCGAGAAAAGGAGGAAATTATTTTTGAAAAAATATACGGTTTAATTTTATTGCGTAATTATCGGTCATAGAACAAATATTCATAATTACAGATGTAGAGTTTAATTAGGTCTATAATTACAGATGTATAGTTTAATCAGGTCTATCAGATGCTGCAATGATATTTCCAATATCTCTAATAGCTATCGAGAAAACGAGGAAATTGTTTGGGAAAAAATATACGGTTTAATTTTACTGCGTAATTATCAGTCATAGAACAAATATTCATAATTACAGTTGTAGAGTTTAATTAGGTCTATCAGATGCTGCAATGATATTTCCAATATCTCTAATAGCTATGGAAAAAACGAGGAAATTGTTTAGGAAAAAATATACGCTTTAATTTTATTGCGTAATTATCGGTCATAGAACAAATATTCATAATTACAGTTGTAGAGTTTAATTAGATCTATCAGATGCTGCAATGATATTTCCAATATCTCTAATAGCTTTCGAGAAAAGGAGGAAATTATTTTGGAAAAAATATACGGTTTAATTTTATTGCGTAATTATCGGTCATAGAACAACTATTCATAATTACCGTTGTAGAGTTTAATTAGGCCCATCAAATGCTGCAATGATATTTCCAATATCTCTAATAGCTTTCGAGAAAAAGATTAAATTGTTTTGGAAAAAATATACGGTTTAATTTTTCTGCGTAATTATCAGTCATAAAACAAATATTCATAATTACAGTTGAAGAGTTTAATTAGGTCTATCAGATGCTGCAATGATATTTCCAATATCTCTAATAGCTATCGAGAAAACGAGGAAATTGTTTGGGAAAAAATATACGCTTTAATTTTATTGCGTAATTATCGGTCATAGAACAAATATTCATAATTACAGTTGTAGAGTTTAATTAGGTCTACCAGATGCTGCAATGATATTTCCAATATCTCTAATAGCTATCGAGAAAACGAGGAAATTGTTTTGGAAAAAATATACGGTTTAATTTTATTGCGTAATTATCGGTCATGGAACAAATATTCATAATTACAGTTGTAGAGTTTAATTAGGTCCATCAGATGCTGCAATGATATTTCCAATATCTCTAATAGCTTTCGAGAAAAGGAGGAAAATATTTTTGAAAAAATATACGGTTTAATTTTATTGCGTAATTATCGGTCATAGAACAAATATTCATAATTACAGATGTAGAGTTTAATTAGGTCTATAATTACAGATGTATAGTTTAATCAGGTCTATCAGATGCTGCAATGATATTTCCAATATCTCTAATAGCTATCGAGAAAACGAGGAAATTGTTTGGGAAAAAATATACGGTTTAATTTTACTGCGTAATTATCAGTCATAGAACAAATATTCATAATTACAGTTGTAGAGTTTAATTAGGTCTATCAGATGCTGCAATGATATTTCCAATATCTCTAATAGCTATGGAAAAAACGAGGAAATTGTTTAGGAAAAAATATACGCTTTAATTTTATTGCGTAATTATCGGTCATAGAACAAATATTCATAATTACAGTTGTAGAGTTTAATTAGATCTATCAGATGCTGCAATGATATTTCCAATATCTCTAATAGCTTTCGAGAAAAGGAGGAAATTATTTTGGAAAAAATATACGGTTTAATTTTATTGCGTAATTATCGGTCATAGAACAACTATTCATAATTACCGTTGTAGAGTTTAATTAGGCCCATCAAATGCTGCAATGATATTTCCAATATCTCTAATAGCTTTCGAGAAAAAGATTAAATTGTTTTGGAAAAAATATACGGTTTAATTTTTCTGCGTAATTATCAGTCATAAAACAAATATTCATAATTACAGTTGAAGAGTTTAATTAGGTCTATCAGATGCTGCAATGATATTTCCAATATCTCTAATAGCTATCGAGAAAACGAGGAAATTGTTTGGGAAAAAATATACGCTTTAATTTTATTGCGTAATTATCGGTCATAGAACAAATATTCATAATTACAGTTGTAGAGTTTAATTAGGTCTACCAGATGCTGCAATGATATTTCCAATATCTCTAATAGCTATCGAGAAAACGAGGAAATTGTTTTGGAAAAAATATACGGTTTAATTTTATTGCGTAATTATCGGTCATGGAACAAATATTCATAATTACAGTTGTAGAGTTTAATTAGGTCCATCAGATGCTGCAATGATATTTCCAATATCTCTAATAGCTTTCGAGAAAAGGAGGAAATTATTTTTGAAAAAATATACGGTTTAATTTTATTGCGTAATTATCGGTCATAGAACAAATATTCATAATTACAGATGTAGAGTTTAATTAGGTCTATAATTACAGATGTATAGTTTAATCAGGTCTATCAGATGCTGCAATGATATTTCCAATATTTCTAATAGCTATCGAGAAAACGAGGAAATTGTTTGGGAAAAAATATACGGTTTAATTTTACTGCGTAATTATCAGTCATAGAACAAATATTCATAATTACAGTTGTAGAGTTTAATTAGGTCTATCAGATGCTGCAATGATATTTCCAATATCTCTAATAGCTATGGAAAAAACGAGGAAATTGTTTAGGAAAAAATATACGCTTTAATTTTATTGCGTAATTATCGGTCATAGAACAAATATTCATAATTACAGTTGTAGAGTTTAATTAGATCTATCAGATGCTGCAATGATATTTCCAATATCTCTAATAGCTTTCGAGAAAAGGAGGAAATTATTTTGGAAAAAATATACGGTTTAATTTTATTGCGTAATTATCGGTCATAGAACAACTATTCATAATTACCGTTGTAGAGTTTAATTAGGCCCATCAAATGCTGCAATGATATTTCCAATATCTCTAATAGCTTTCGAGAAAAAGATTAAATTGTTTTGGAAAAAATATACGGTTTAATTTTTCTGCGTAATTATCAGTCATAAAACAAATATTCATAATTACAGTTGAAGAGTTTAATTAGGTCTATCAGATGCTGCAATGATATTTCCAATATCTCTAATAGCTATCGAGAAAACGAGGAAATTGTTTGGGAAAAAATATACGCTTTAATTTTATTGCGTAATTATCGGTCATAGAACAAATATTCATAATTACAGTTGTAGAGTTTAATTAGGTCTACCAGATGCTGCAATGATATTTCCAATATCTCTAATAGCTATCGAGAAAACGAGGAAATTGTTTTGGAAAAAATATACGGTTTAATTTTATTGCGTAATTATCGGTCATGGAACAAATATTCATAATTACAGTTGTAGAGTTTAATTAGGTCCATCAGATGCTGCAATGATATTTCCAATATCTCTAATAGCTTTCGAGAAAAGGAGGAAATTATTTTTGAAAAAATATACGGTTTAATTTTATTGCGTAATTATCGGTCATAGAACAAATATTCATAATTACAGATGTAGAGTTTAATTAGGTCTATAATTACAGATGTATAGTTTAATCAGGTCTATCAGATGCTGCAATGATATTTCCAATATCTCTAATAGCTATCGAGAAAACGAGGAAATTGTTTGGGAAAAAATATACGGTTTAATTTTACTGCGTAATTATCAGTCATAGAACAAATATTCATAATTACAGTTGTAGAGTTTAATTAGGTCTATCAGATGCTGCAATGATATTTCCAATATCTCTAATAGCTATGGAAAAAACGAGGAAATTGTTTAGGAAAAAATATACGCTTTAATTTTATTGCGTAATTATCGGTCATAGAACAAATATTCATAATTACAGTTGTAGAGTTTAATTAGATCTATCAGATGCTGCAATGATATTTCCAATATCTCTAATAGCTTTCGAGAAAAGGAGGAAATTATTTTGGAAAAAATATACGGTTTAATTTTATTGCGTAATTATCGGTCATAGAACAACTATTCATAATTACCGTTGTAGAGTTTAATTAGGCCCATCAAATGCTGCAATGATATTTCCAATATCTCTAATAGCTTTCGAGAAAAAGATTAAATTGTTTTGGAAAAAATATACGGTTTAATTTTTCTGCGTAATTATCAGTCATAAAACAAATATTCATAATTACAGTTGAAGAGTTTAATTAGGTCTATCAGATGCTGCAATGATATTTCCAATATCTCTAATAGCTATCGAGAAAACGAGGAAATTGTTTGGGAAAAAATATACGCTTTAATTTTATTGCGTAATTATCGGTCATAGAACAAATATTCATAATTACAGTTGTAGAGTTTAATTAGGTCTACCAGATGCTGCAATGATATTTCCAATATCTCTAATAGCTATCGAGAAAACGAGGAAATTGTTTTGGAAAAAATATACGGTTTAATTTTATTGCGTAATTATCGGTCATGGAACAAATATTCATAATTACAGTTGTAGAGTTTAATTAGGTCCATCAGATGCTGCAATGATATTTCCAATATCTCTAATAGCTTTCGAGAAAAGGAGGAAATTATTTTTGAAAAAATATACGGTTTAATTTTATTGCGTAATTATCGGTCATAGAACAAATATTCATAATTACAGATGTAGAGTTTAATTAGGTCTATAATTACAGATGTATAGTTTAATCAGGTCTATCAGATGCTGCAATGATATTTCCAATATCTCTAATAGCTATCGAGAAAACGAGGAAATTGTTTGGGAAAAAATATACGGTTTAATTTTACTGCGTAATTATCAGTCATAGAACAAATATTCATAATTACAGTTGTAGAGTTTAATTAGGTCTATCAGATGCTGCAATGATATTTCCAATATCTCTAATAGCTATGGAAAAAACGAGGAAATTGTTTAGGAAAAAATATACGCTTTAATTTTATTGCGTAATTATCGGTCATAGAACAAATATTCATAATTACAGTTGTAGAGTTTAATTAGATCTATCAGATGCTGCAATGATATTTCCAATATCTCTAATAGCTTTCGAGAAAAGGAGGAAATTATTTTGGAAAAAATATACGGTTTAATTTTATTGCGTAATTATCGGTCATAGAACAACTATTCATAATTACCGTTGTAGAGTTTAATTAGGCCCATCAAATGCTGCAATGATATTTCCAATATCTCTAATAGCTTTCGAGAAAAAGATTAAATTGTTTTGGAAAAAATATACGGTTTAATTTTTCTGCGTAATTATCAGTCATAAAACAAATATTCATAATTACAGTTGAAGAGTTTAATTAGGTCTATCAGATGCTGCAATGATATTTCCAATATCTCTAATAGCTATCGAGAAAACGAGGAAATTGTTTGGGAAAAAATATACGCTTTAATTTTATTGCGTAATTATCGGTCATAGAACAAATATTCATAATTACAGTTGTAGAGTTTAATTAGGTCTACCAGATGCTGCAATGATATTTCCAATATCTCTAATAGCTATCGAGAAAACGAGGAAATTGTTTTGGAAAAAATATACGGTTTAATTTTATTGCGTAATTATCGGTCATGGAACAAATATTCATAATTACAGTTGTAGAGTTTAATTAGGTCCATCAGATGCTGCAATGATATTTCCAATATCTCTAATAGCTTTCGAGAAAAGGAGGAAATTATTTTTGAAAAAATATACGGTTTAATTTTATTGCGTAATTATCGGTCATAGAACAAATATTCATAATTACAGATGTAGAGTTTAATTAGGTCTATAATTACAGATGTATAGTTTAATCAGGTCTATCAGATGCTGCAATGATATTTCCAATATCTCTAATAGCTATCGAGAAAACGAGGAAATTGTTTGGGAAAAAATATACGGTTTAATTTTACTGCGTAATTATCAGTCATAGAACAAATATTCATAATTACAGTTGTAGAGTTTAATTAGGTCTATCAGATGCTGCAATGATATTTCCAATATCTCTAATAGCTATGGAAAAAACGAGGAAATTGTTTAGGAAAAAATATACGCTTTAATTTTATTGCGTAATTATCGGTCATAGAACAAATATTCATAATTACAGTTGTAGAGTTTAATTAGATCTATCAGATGCTGCAATGATATTTCCAATATCTCTAATAGCTTTCGAGAAAAGGAGGAAATTATTTTGGAAAAAATATACGGTTTAATTTTATTGCGTAATTATCGGTCATAGAACAACTATTCATAATTACCGTTGTAGAGTTTAATTAGGCCCATCAAATGCTGCAATGATATTTCCAATATCTCTAATAGCTTTCGAGAAAAAGATTAAATTGTTTTGGAAAAAATATACGGTTTAATTTTTCTGCGTAATTATCAGTCATAAAACAAATATTCATAATTACAGTTGAAGAGTTTAATTAGGTCTATCAGATGCTGCAATGATATTTCCAATATCTCTAATAGCTATCGAGAAAACGAGGAAATTGTTTGGGAAAAAATATACGCTTTAATTTTATTGCGTAATTATCGGTCATAGAACAAATATTCATAATTACAGTTGTAGAGTTTAATTAGGTCTACCAGATGCTGCAATGATATTTCCAATATCTCTAATAGCTATCGAGAAAACGAGGAAATTGTTTTGGAAAAAATATACGGTTTAATTTTATTGCGTAATTATCGGTCATGGAACAAATATTCATAATTACAGTTGTAGAGTTTAATTAGGTCCATCAGATGCTGCAATGATATTTCCAATATCTCTAATAGCTTTCGAGAAAAGGAGGAAATTATTTTTGAAAAAATATACGGTTTAATTTTATTGCGTAATTATCGGTCATAGAACAAATATTCATAATTACAGATGTAGAGTTTAATTAGGTCTATAATTACAGATGTATAGTTTAATCAGGTCTATCAGATGCTGCAATGATATTTCCAATATCTCTAATAGCTATCGAGAAAACGAGGAAATTGTTTGGGAAAAAATATACGGTTTAATTTTACTGCGTAATTATCAGTCATAGAACAAATATTCATAATTACAGTTGTAGAGTTTAATTAGGTCTATCAGATGCTGCAATGATATTTCCAATATCTCTAATAGCTATGGAAAAAACGAGGAAATTGTTTAGGAAAAAATATACGCTTTAATTTTATTGCGTAATTATCGGTCATAGAACAAATATTCATAATTACAGTTGTAGAGTTTAATTAGATCTATCAGATGCTGCAATGATATTTCCAATATCTCTAATAGCTTTCGAGAAAAGGAGGAAATTATTTTGGAAAAAATATACGGTTTAATTTTATTGCGTAATTATCGGTCATAGAACAACTATTCATAATTACCGTTGTAGAGTTTAATTAGGCCCATCAAATGCTGCAATGATATTTCCAATATCTCTAATAGCTTTCGAGAAAAAGATTAAATTGTTTTGGAAAAAATATACGGTTTAATTTTTCTGCGTAATTATCAGTCATAAAACAAATATTCATAATTACAGTTGAAGAGTTTAATTAGGTCTATCAGATGCTGCAATGATATTTCCAATATCTCTAATAGCTATCGAGAAAACGAGGAAATTGTTTGGGAAAAAATATACGCTTTAATTTTATTGCGTAATTATCGGTCATAGAACAAATATTCATAATTACAGTTGTAGAGTTTAATTAGGTCTACCAGATGCTGCAATGATATTTCCAATATCTCTAATAGCTATCGAGAAAACGAGGAAATTGTTTTGGAAAAAATATACGGTTTAATTTTATTGCGTAATTATCGGTCATGGAACAAATATTCATAATTACAGTTGTAGAGTTTAATTAGGTCCATCAGATGCTGCAATGATATTTCCAATATCTCTAATAGCTTTCGAGAAAAGGAGGAAATTATTTTTGAAAAAATATACGGTTTAATTTTATTGCGTAATTATCGGTCATAGAACAAATATTCATAATTACAGATGTAGAGTTTAATTAGGTCTATAATTACAGATGTATAGTTTAATCAGGTCTATCAGATGCTGCAATGATATTTCCAATATCTCTAATAGCTATCGAGAAAACGAGGAAATTGTTTGGGAAAAAATATACGGTTTAATTTTACTGCGTAATTATCAGTCATAGAACAAATATTCATAATTACAGTTGTAGAGTTTAATTAGGTCTATCAGATGCTGCAATGATATTTCCAATATCTCTAATAGCTATGGAAAAAACGAGGAAATTGTTTAGGAAAAAATATACGCTTTAATTTTATTGCGTAATTATCGGTCATAGAACAAATATTCATAATTACAGTTGTAGAGTTTAATTAGATCTATCAGATGCTGCAATGATATTTCCAATATCTCTAATAGCTTTCGAGAAAAGGAGGAAATTATTTTGGAAAAAATATACGGTTTAATTTTATTGCGTAATTATCGGTCATAGAACAACTATTCATAATTACCGTTGTAGAGTTTAATTAGGCCCATCAAATGCTGCAATGATATTTCCAATATCTCTAATAGCTTTCGAGAAAAAGATTAAATTGTTTTGGAAAAAATATACGGTTTAATTTTTCTGCGTAATTATCAGTCATAAAACAAATATTCATAATTACAGTTGAAGAGTTTAATTAGGTCTATCAGATGCTGCAATGATATTTCCAATATCTCTAATAGCTATCGAGAAAACGAGGAAATTGTTTGGGAAAAAATATACGGTTTAATTTTATTGCGTAATTATCGGTCATGGAACAAATATTCATAATTACAGTTGTAGAGTTTAATTAGGTCCATCAGATGCTGCAATGATATTTCCAATATCTCTAATAGCTTTCGAGAAAAGGAGGAAATTATTTTTGAAAAAATATACGGTTTAATTTTATTGCGTAATTATCGGTCATAGAACAAATATTCATAATTACAGATGTAGAGTTTAATTAGGTCTATAATTACAGATGTATAGTTTAATCAGGTCTATCAGATGCTGCAATGATATTTCCAATATCTCTAATAGCTATCGAGAAAACGAGGAAATTGTTTGGGAAAAAATATACGGTTTAATTTTACTGCGTAATTATCAGTCATAGAACAAATATTCATAATTACAGTTGTAGAGTTTAATTAGGTCTATCAGATGCTGCAATGATATTTCCAATATCTCTAATAGCTATGGAAAAAACGAGGAAATTGTTTAGGAAAAAATATACGCTTTAATTTTATTGCGTAATTATCGGTCATAGAACAAATATTCATAATTACAGTTGTAGAGTTTAATTAGATCTATCAGATGCTGCAATGATATTTCCAATATCTCTAATAGCTTTCGAGAAAAGGAGGAAATTATTTTGGAAAAAATATACGGTTTAATTTTATTGCGTAATTATCGGTCATAGAACAACTATTCATAATTACCGTTGTAGAGTTTAATTAGGCCCATCAAATGCTGCAATGATATTTCCAATATCTCTAATAGCTTTCGAGAAAAAGATTAAATTGTTTTGGAAAAAATATACGGTTTAATTTTTCTGCGTAATTATCAGTCATAAAACAAATATTCATAATTACAGTTGAAGAGTTTAATTAGGTCTATCAGATGCTGCAATGATATTTCCAATATCTCTAATAGCTATCGAGAAAACGAGGAAATTGTTTGGGAAAAAATATACGCTTTAATTTTATTGCGTAATTATCGGTCATAGAACAAATATTCATAATTACAGTTGTAGAGTTTAATTAGGTCTACCAGATGCTGCAATGATATTTCCAATATCTCTAATAGCTATCGAGAAAACGAGGAAATTGTTTTGGAAAAAATATACGGTTTAATTTTATTGCGTAATTATCGGTCATGGAACAAATATTCATAATTACAGTTGTAGAGTTTAATTAGGTCCATCAGATGCTGCAATGATATTTCCAATATCTCTAATAGCTTTCGAGAAAAGGAGGAAATTATTTTTGAAAAAATATACGGTTTAATTTTTCTGCGTAATTATCAGTCATAAAACAAATATTCATAATTACAGTTGAAGAGTTTAATTAGGTCTATCAGATGCTGCAATGATATTTCCAATATCTCTAATAGCTATCGAGAAAACGAGGAAATTGTTTGGGAAAAAATATACGCTTTAATTTTATTGCGTAATTATCGGTCATAGAACAAATATTCATAATTACAGTTGTAGAGTTTAATTAGGTCTACCAGATGCTGCAATGATATTTCCAATATCTCTAATAGCTATCGAGAAAACGAGGAAATTGTTTTGGAAAAAATATACGGTTTAATTTTATTGCGTAATTATCGGTCATGGAACAAATATTCATAATTACAGTTGTAGAGTTTAATTAGGTCCATCAGATGCTGCAATGATATTTCCAATATCTCTAATAGCTTTCGAGAAAAGGAGGAAATTATTTTTGAAAAAATATACGGTTTAATTTTATTGCGTAATTATCGGTCATAGAACAAATATTCATAATTACAGATGTAGAGTTTAATTAGGTCTATAATTACAGATGTATAGTTTAATCAGGTCTATCAGATGCTGCAATGATATTTCCAATATCTCTAATAGCTATCGAGAAAACGAGGAAATTGTTTGGGAAAAAATATACGGTTTAATTTTACTGCGTAATTATCAGTCATAGAACAAATATTCATAATTACAGTTGTAGAGTTTAATTAGGTCTATCAGATGCTGCAATGATATTTCCAATATCTCTAATAGCTATGGAAAAAACGAGGAAATTGTTTAGGAAAAAATATACGCTTTAATTTTATTGCGTAATTATCGGTCATAGAACAAATATTCATAATTACAGTTGTAGAGTTTAATTAGATCTATCAGATGCTGCAATGATATTTCCAATATCTCTAATAGCTTTCGAGAAAAGGAGGAAATTATTTTGGAAAAAATATACGGTTTAATTTTATTGCGTAATTATCGGTCATAGAACAACTATTCATAATTACCGTTGTAGAGTTTAATTAGGCCCATCAAATGCTGCAATGATATTTCCAATATCTCTAATAGCTTTCGAGAAAAAGATTAAATTGTTTTGGAAAAAATATACGGTTTAATTTTTCTGCGTAATTATCAGTCATAAAACAAATATTCATAATTACAGTTGAAGAGTTTAATTAGGTCTATCAGATGCTGCAATGATATTTCCAATATCTCTAATAGCTATCGAGAAAACGAGGAAATTGTTTGGGAAAAAATATACGCTTTAATTTTATTGCGTAATTATCGGTCATAGAACAAATATTCATAATTACAGTTGTAGAGTTTAATTAGGTCTACCAGATGCTGCAATGATATTTCCAATATCTCTAATAGCTATCGAGAAAACGAGGAAATTGTTTTGGAAAAAATATACGGTTTAATTTTATTGCGTAATTATCGGTCATGGAACAAATATTCATAATTACAGTTGTAGAGTTTAATTAGGTCCATCAGATGCTGCAATGATATTTCCAATATCTCTAATAGCTTTCGAGAAAAGGAGGAAATTATTTTTGAAAAAATATACGGTTTAATTTTATTGCGTAATTATCGGTCATAGAACAAATATTCATAATTACAGATGTAGAGTTTAATTAGGTCTATAATTACAGATGTATAGTTTAATCAGGTCTATCAGATGCTGCAATGATATTTCCAATATCTCTAATAGCTATCGAGAAAACGAGGAAATTGTTTGGGAAAAAATATACGGTTTAATTTTACTGCGTAATTATCAGTCATAGAACAAATATTCATAATTACAGTTGTAGAGTTTAATTAGGTCTATCAGATGCTGCAATGATATTTCCAATATCTCTAATAGCTATGGAAAAAACGAGGAAATTGTTTAGGAAAAAATATACGCTTTAATTTTATTGCGTAATTATCGGTCATAGAACAAATATTCATAATTACAGTTGTAGAGTTTAATTAGATCTATCAGATGCTGCAATGATATTTCCAATATCTCTAATAGCTTTCGAGAAAAGGAGGAAATTATTTTGGAAAAAATATACGGTTTAATTTTATTGCGTAATTATCGGTCATAGAACAACTATTCATAATTACCGTTGTAGAGTTTAATTAGGCCCATCAAATGCTGCAATGATATTTCCAATATCTCTAATAGCTTTCGAGAAAAAGATTAAATTGTTTTGGAAAAAATATACGGTTTAATTTTTCTGCGTAATTATCAGTCATAAAACAAATATTCATAATTACAGTTGAAGAGTTTAATTAGGTCTATCAGATGCTGCAATGATATTTCCAATATCTCTAATAGCTATCGAGAAAACGAGGAAATTGTTTGGGAAAAAATATACGCTTTAATTTTATTGCGTAATTATCGGTCATAGAACAAATATTCATAATTACAGTTGTAGAGTTTAATTAGGTCTACCAGATGCTGCAATGATATTTCCAATATCTCTAATAGCTATCGAGAAAACGAGGAAATTGTTTTGGAAAAAATATACGGTTTAATTTTATTGCGTAATTATCGGTCATGGAACAAATATTCATAATTACAGTTGTAGAGTTTAATTAGGTCCATCAGATGCTGCAATGATATTTCCAATATCTCTAATAGCTTTCGAGAAAAGGAGGAAATTATTTTTGAAAAAATATACGGTTTAATTTTATTGCGTAATTATCGGTCATAGAACAAATATTCATAATTACAGATGTAGAGTTTAATTAGGTCTATAATTACAGATGTATAGTTTAATCAGGTCTATCAGATGCTGCAATGATATTTCCAATATCTCTAATAGCTATCGAGAAAACGAGGAAATTGTTTGGGAAAAAATATACGGTTTAATTTTACTGCGTAATTATCAGTCATAGAACAAATATTCATAATTACAGTTGTAGAGTTTAATTAGGTCTATCAGATGCTGCAATGATATTTCCAATATCTCTAATAGCTATGGAAAAAACGAGGAAATTGTTTAGGAAAAAATATACGCTTTAATTTTATTGCGTAATTATCGGTCATAGAACAAATATTCATAATTACAGTTGTAGAGTTTAATTAGATCTATCAGATGCTGCAATGATATTTCCAATATCTCTAATAGCTTTCGAGAAAAGGAGGAAATTATTTTGGAAAAAATATACGGTTTAATTTTATTGCGTAATTATCGGTCATAGAACAACTATTCATAATTACCGTTGTAGAGTTTAATTAGGCCCATCAAATGCTGCAATGATATTTCCAATATCTCTAATAGCTTTCGAGAAAAAGATTAAATTGTTTTGGAAAAAATATACGGTTTAATTTTTCTGCGTAATTATCAGTCATAAAACAAATATTCATAATTACAGTTGAAGAGTTTAATTAGGTCTATCAGATGCTGCAATGATATTTCCAATATCTCTAATAGCTATCGAGAAAACGAGGAAATTGTTTGGGAAAAAATATACGCTTTAATTTTATTGCGTAATTATCGGTCATAGAACAAATATTCATAATTACAGTTGTAGAGTTTAATTAGGTCTACCAGATGCTGCAATGATATTTCCAATATCTCTAATAGCTATCGAGAAAACGAGGAAATTGTTTTGGAAAAAATATACGGTTTAATTTTATTGCGTAATTATCGGTCATGGAACAAATATTCATAATTACAGTTGTAGAGTTTAATTAGGTCCATCAGATGCTGCAATGATATTTCCAATATCTCTAATAGCTTTCGAGAAAAGGAGGAAATTATTTTTGAAAAAATATACGGTTTAATTTTATTGCGTAATTATCGGTCATAGAACAAATATTCATAATTACAGATGTAGAGTTTAATTAGGTCTATAATTACAGATGTATAGTTTAATCAGGTCTATCAGATGCTGCAATGATATTTCCAATATCTCTAATAGCTATCGAGAAAACGAGGAAATTGTTTGGGAAAAAATATACGGTTTAATTTTACTGCGTAATTATCAGTCATAGAACAAATATTCATAATTACAGTTGTAGAGTTTAATTAGGTCTATCAGATGCTGCAATGATATTTCCAATATCTCTAATAGCTATGGAAAAAACGAGGAAATTGTTTAGGAAAAAATATACGCTTTAATTTTATTGCGTAATTATCGGTCATAGAACAAATATTCATAATTACAGTTGTAGAGTTTAATTAGATCTATCAGATGCTGCAATGATATTTCCAATATCTCTAATAGCTTTCGAGAAAAGGAGGAAATTATTTTGGAAAAAATATACGGTTTAATTTTATTGCGTAATTATCGGTCATAGAACAACTATTCATAATTACCGTTGTAGAGTTTAATTAGGCCCATCAAATGCTGCAATGATATTTCCAATATCTCTAATAGCTTTCGAGAAAAAGATTAAATTGTTTTGGAAAAAATATACGGTTTAATTTTTCTGCGTAATTATCAGTCATAAAACAAATATTCATAATTACAGTTGAAGAGTTTAATTAGGTCTATCAGATGCTGCAATGATATTTCCAATATCTCTAATAGCTATCGAGAAAACGAGGAAATTGTTTGGGAAAAAATATACGCTTTAATTTTATTGCGTAATTATCGGTCATAGAACAAATATTCATAATTACAGTTGTAGAGTTTAATTAGGTCTACCAGATGCTGCAATGATATTTCCAATATCTCTAATAGCTATCGAGAAAACGAGGAAATTGTTTTGGAAAAAATATACGGTTTAATTTTATTGCGTAATTATCGGTCATGGAACAAATATTCATAATTACAGTTGTAGAGTTTAATTAGGTCCATCAGATGCTGCAATGATATTTCCAATATCTCTAATAGCTTTCGAGAAAAGGAGGAAATTATTTTTGAAAAAATATACGGTTTAATTTTATTGCGTAATTATCGGTCATAGAACAAATATTCATAATTACAGATGTAGAGTTTAATTAGGTCTATAATTACAGATGTATAGTTTAATCAGGTCTATCAGATGCTGCAATGATATTTCCAATATCTCTAATAGCTATCGAGAAAACGAGGAAATTGTTTGGGAAAAAATATACGGTTTAATTTTACTGCGTAATTATCAGTCATAGAACAAATATTCATAATTACAGTTGTAGAGTTTAATTAGGTCTATCAGATGCTGCAATGATATTTCCAATATCTCTAATAGCTATGGAAAAAACGAGGAAATTGTTTAGGAAAAAATATACGCTTTAATTTTATTGCGTAATTATCGGTCATAGAACAAATATTCATAATTACAGTTGTAGAGTTTAATTAGATCTATCAGATGCTGCAATGATATTTCCAATATCTCTAATAGCTTTCGAGAAAAGGAGGAAATTATTTTGGAAAAAATATACGGTTTAATTTTATTGCGTAATTATCGGTCATAGAACAACTATTCATAATTACCGTTGTAGAGTTTAATTAGGCCCATCAAATGCTGCAATGATATTTCCAATATCTCTAATAGCTTTCGAGAAAAAGATTAAATTGTTTTGGAAAAAATATACGGTTTAATTTTTCTGCGTAATTATCAGTCATAAAACAAATATTCATAATTACAGTTGAAGAGTTTAATTAGGTCTATCAGATGCTGCAATGATATTTCCAATATCTCTAATAGCTATCGAGAAAACGAGGAAATTGTTTGGGAAAAAATATACGCTTTAATTTTATTGCGTAATTATCGGTCATAGAACAAATATTCATAATTACAGTTGTAGAGTTTAATTAGGTCTACCAGATGCTGCAATGATATTTCCAATATCTCTAATAGCTATCGAGAAAACGAGGAAATTGTTTTGGAAAAAATATACGGTTTAATTTTATTGCGTAATTATCGGTCATGGAACAAATATTCATAATTACAGTTGTAGAGTTTAATTAGGTCCATCAGATGCTGCAATGATATTTCCAATATCTCTAATAGCTTTCGAGAAAAGGAGGAAATTATTTTTGAAAAAATATACGGTTTAATTTTATTGCGTAATTATCGGTCATAGAACAAATATTCATAATTACAGATGTAGAGTTTAATTAGGTCTATAATTACAGATGTATAGTTTAATCAGGTCTATCAGATGCTGCAATGATATTTCCAATATCTCTAATAGCTATCGAGAAAACGAGGAAATTGTTTGGGAAAAAATATACGGTTTAATTTTACTGCGTAATTATCAGTCATAGAACAAATATTCATAATTACAGTTGTAGAGTTTAATTAGGTCTATCAGATGCTGCAATGATATTTCCAATATCTCTAATAGCTATGGAAAAAACGAGGAAATTGTTTAGGAAAAAATATACGCTTTAATTTTATTGCGTAATTATCGGTCATAGAACAAATATTCATAATTACAGTTGTAGAGTTTAATTAGATCTATCAGATGCTGCAATGATATTTCCAATATCTCTAATAGCTTTCGAGAAAAGGAGGAAATTATTTTGGAAAAAATATACGGTTTAATTTTATTGCGTAATTATCGGTCATAGAACAACTATTCATAATTACCGTTGTAGAGTTTAATTAGGCCCATCAAATGCTGCAATGATATTTCCAATATCTCTAATAGCTTTCGAGAAAAAGATTAAATTGTTTTGGAAAAAATATACGGTTTAATTTTTCTGCGTAATTATCAGTCATAAAACAAATATTCATAATTACAGTTGAAGAGTTTAATTAGGTCTATCAGATGCTGCAATGATATTTCCAATATCTCTAATAGCTATCGAGAAAACGAGGAAATTGTTTGGGAAAAAATATACGCTTTAATTTTATTGCGTAATTATCGGTCATAGAACAAATATTCATAATTACAGTTGTAGAGTTTAATTAGGTCTACCAGATGCTGCAATGATATTTCCAATATCTCTAATAGCTATCGAGAAAACGAGGAAATTGTTTTGGAAAAAATATACGGTTTAATTTTATTGCGTAATTATCGGTCATGGAACAAATATTCATAATTACAGTTGTAGAGTTTAATTAGGTCCATCAGATGCTGCAATGATATTTCCAATATCTCTAATAGCTTTCGAGAAAAGGAGGAAATTATTTTTGAAAAAATATACGGTTTAATTTTATTGCGTAATTATCGGTCATAGAACAAATATTCATAATTACAGATGTAGAGTTTAATTAGGTCTATAATTACAGATGTATAGTTTAATCAGGTCTATCAGATGCTGCAATGATATTTCCAATATCTCTAATAGCTATCGAGAAAACGAGGAAATTGTTTGGGAAAAAATATACGGTTTAATTTTACTGCGTAATTATCAGTCATAGAACAAATATTCATAATTACAGTTGTAGAGTTTAATTAGGTCTATCAGATGCTGCAATGATATTTCCAATATCTCTAATAGCTATGGAAAAAACGAGGAAATTGTTTAGGAAAAAATATACGCTTTAATTTTATTGCGTAATTATCGGTCATAGAACAAATATTCATAATTACAGTTGTAGAGTTTAATTAGATCTATCAGATGCTGCAATGATATTTCCAATATCTCTAATAGCTTTCGAGAAAAGGAGGAAATTATTTTGGAAAAAATATACGGTTTAATTTTATTGCGTAATTATCGGTCATAGAACAACTATTCATAATTACCGTTGTAGAGTTTAATTAGGCCCATCAAATGCTGCAATGATATTTCCAATATCTCTAATAGCTTTCGAGAAAAAGATTAAATTGTTTTGGAAAAAATATACGGTTTAAATTTTTCTGCGTAATTATCAGTCATAAAACAAATATTCATAATTACAGTTGAAGAGTTTAATTAGGTCTATCAGATGCTGCAATGATATTTCCAATATCTCTAATAGCTATCGAGAAAACGAGGAAATTGTTTGGGAAAAAATATACGCTTTAATTTTATTGCGTAATTATCGGTCATAGAACAAATATTCATAATTACAGTTGTAGAGTTTAATTAGGTCTACCAGATGCTGCAATGATATTTCCAATATCTCTAATAGCTATCGAGAAAACGAGGAAATTGTTTTGGAAAAAATATACGGTTTAATTTTATTGCGTAATTATCGGTCATGGAACAAATATTCATAATTACAGTTGTAGAGTTTAATTAGGTCCATCAGATGCTGCAATGATATTTCCAATATCTCTAATAGCTTTCGAGAAAAGGAGGAAATTATTTTTGAAAAAATATACGGTTTAATTTTATTGCGTAATTATCGGTCATAGAACAAATATTCATAATTACAGATGTAGAGTTTAATTAGGTCTATAATTACAGATGTATAGTTTAATCAGGTCTATCAGATGCTGCAATGATATTTCCAATATCTCTAATAGCTATCGAGAAAACGAGGAAATTGTTTGGGAAAAAATATACGGTTTAATTTTACTGCGTAATTATCAGTCATAGAACAAATATTCATAATTACAGTTGTAGAGTTTAATTAGGTCTATCAGATGCTGCAATGATATTTCCAATATCTCTAATAGCTATGGAAAAAACGAGGAAATTGTTTAGGAAAAAATATACGCTTTAATTTTATTGCGTAATTATCGGTCATAGAACAAATATTCATAATTACAGTTGTAGAGTTTAATTAGATCTATCAGATGCTGCAATGATATTTCCAATATCTCTAATAGCTTTCGAGAAAAGGAGGAAATTATTTTGGAAAAAATATACGGTTTAATTTTATTGCGTAATTATCGGTCATAGAACAACTATTCATAATTACCGTTGTAGAGTTTAATTAGGCCCATCAAATGCTGCAATGATATTTCCAATATCTCTAATAGCTTTCGAGAAAAAGATTAAATTGTTTTGGAAAAAATATACGGTTTAATTTTTCTGCGTAATTATCAGTCATAAAACAAATATTCATAATTACAGTTGAAGAGTTTAATTAGGTCTATCAGATGCTGCAATGATATTTCCAATATCTCTAATAGCTATCGAGAAAACGAGGAAATTGTTTGGGAAAAAATATACGCTTTAATTTTATTGCGTAATTATCGGTCATAGAACAAATATTCATAATTACAGTTGTAGAGTTTAATTAGGTCTACCAGATGCTGCAATGATATTTCCAATATCTCTAATAGCTATCGAGAAAACGAGGAAATTGTTTTGGAAAAAATATACGGTTTAATTTTATTGCGTAATTATCGGTCATGGAACAAATATTCATAATTACAGTTGTAGAGTTTAATTAGGTCCATCAGATGCTGCAATGATATTTCCAATATCTCTAATAGCTTTCGAGAAAAGGAGGAAATTATTTTTGAAAAAATATACGGTTTAATTTTATTGCGTAATTATCGGTCATAGAACAAATATTCATAATTACAGATGTAGAGTTTAATTAGGTCTATAATTACAGATGTATAGTTTAATCAGGTCTATCAGATGCTGCAATGATATTTCCAATATCTCTAATAGCTATCGAGAAAACGAGGAAATTGTTTGGGAAAAAATATACGGTTTAATTTTACTGCGTAATTATCAGTCATAGAACAAATATTCATAATTACAGTTGTAGAGTTTAATTAGGTCTATCAGATGCTGCAATGATATTTCCAATATCTCTAATAGCTATGGAAAAAACGAGGAAATTGTTTAGGAAAAAATATACGCTTTAATTTTATTGCGTAATTATCGGTCATAGAACAAATATTCATAATTACAGTTGTAGAGTTTAATTAGATCTATCAGATGCTGCAATGATATTTCCAATATCTCTAATAGCTTTCGAGAAAAGGAGGAAATTATTTTGGAAAAAATATACGGTTTAATTTTATTGCGTAATTATCGGTCATAGAACAACTATTCATAATTACCGTTGTAGAGTTTAATTAGGCCCATCAAATGCTGCAATGATATTTCCAATATCTCTAATAGCTTTCGAGAAAAAGATTAAATTGTTTTGGAAAAAATATACGGTTTAATTTTTCTGCGTAATTATCAGTCATAAAACAAATATTCATAATTACAGTTGAAGAGTTTAATTAGGTCTATCAGATGCTGCAATGATATTTCCAATATCTCTAATAGCTATCGAGAAAACGAGGAAATTGTTTGGGAAAAAATATACGCTTTAATTTTATTGCGTAATTATCGGTCATAGAACAAATATTCATAATTACAGTTGTAGAGTTTAATTAGGTCTACCAGATGCTGCAATGATATTTCCAATATCTCTAATAGCTATCGAGAAAACGAGGAAATTGTTTTGGAAAAAATATACGGTTTAATTTTATTGCGTAATTATCGGTCATGGAACAAATATTCATAATTACAGTTGTAGAGTTTAATTAGGTCCATCAGATGCTGCAATGATATTTCCAATATCTCTAATAGCTTTCGAGAAAAGGAGGAAATTATTTTTGAAAAAATATACGGTTTAATTTTATTGCGTAATTATCGGTCATAGAACAAATATTCATAATTACAGATGTAGAGTTTAATTAGGTCTATAATTACAGATGTATAGTTTAATCAGGTCTATCAGATGCTGCAATGATATTTCCAATATCTCTAATAGCTATCGAGAAAACGAGGAAATTGTTTGGGAAAAAATATACGGTTTAATTTTACTGCGTAATTATCAGTCATAGAACAAATATTCATAATTACAGTTGTAGAGTTTAATTAGGTCTATCAGATGCTGCAATGATATTTCCAATATCTCTAATAGCTATGGAAAAAACGAGGAAATTGTTTAGGAAAAAATATACGCTTTAATTTTATTGCGTAATTATCGGTCATAGAACAAATATTCATAATTACAGTTGTAGAGTTTAATTAGATCTATCAGATGCTGCAATGATATTTCCAATATCTCTAATAGCTTTCGAGAAAAGGAGGAAATTATTTTGGAAAAAATATACGGTTTAATTTTATTGCGTAATTATCGGTCATAGAACAACTATTCATAATTACCGTTGTAGAGTTTAATTAGGCCCATCAAATGCTGCAATGATATTTCCAATATCTCTAATAGCTTTCGAGAAAAAGATTAAATTGTTTTGGAAAAAATATACGGTTTAATTTTTCTGCGTAATTATCAGTCATAAAACAAATATTCATAATTACAGTTGAAGAGTTTAATTAGGTCTATCAGATGCTGCAATGATATTTCCAATATCTCTAATAGCTATCGAGAAAACGAGGAAATTGTTTGGGAAAAAATATACGCTTTAATTTTATTGCGTAATTATCGGTCATAGAACAAATATTCATAATTACAGTTGTAGAGTTTAATTAGGTCTACCAGATGCTGCAATGATATTTCCAATATCTCTAATAGCTATCGAGAAAACGAGGAAATTGTTTTGGAAAAAATATACGGTTTAATTTTATTGCGTAATTATCGGTCATGGAACAAATATTCATAATTACAGTTGTAGAGTTTAATTAGGTCCATCAGATGCTGCAATGATATTTCCAATATCTCTAATAGCTTTCGAGAAAAGGAGGAAATTATTTTTGAAAAAATATACGGTTTAATTTTATTGCGTAATTATCGGTCATAGAACAAATATTCATAATTACAGATGTAGAGTTTAATTAGGTCTATAATTACAGATGTATAGTTTAATCAGGTCTATCAGATGCTGCAATGATATTTCCAATATCTCTAATAGCTATCGAGAAAACGAGGAAATTGTTTGGGAAAAAATATACGGTTTAATTTTACTGCGTAATTATCAGTCATAGAACAAATATTCATAATTACAGTTGTAGAGTTTAATTAGGTCTATCAGATGCTGCAATGATATTTCCAATATCTCTAATAGCTATGGAAAAAACGAGGAAATTGTTTAGGAAAAAATATACGCTTTAATTTTATTGCGTAATTATCGGTCATAGAACAAATATTCATAATTACAGTTGTAGAGTTTAATTAGATCTATCAGATGCTGCAATGATATTTCCAATATCTCTAATAGCTTTCGAGAAAAGGAGGAAATTATTTTGGAAAAAATATACGGTTTAATTTTATTGCGTAATTATCGGTCATAGAACAACTATTCATAATTACCGTTGTAGAGTTTAATTAGGCCCATCAAATGCTGCAATGATATTTCCAATATCTCTAATAGCTTTCGAGAAAAAGATTAAATTGTTTTGGAAAAAATATACGGTTTAATTTTTCTGCGTAATTATCAGTCATAAAACAAATATTCATAATTACAGTTGAAGAGTTTAATTAGGTCTATCAGATGCTGCAATGATATTTCCAATATCTCTAATAGCTATCGAGAAAACGAGGAAATTGTTTGGGAAAAAATATACGCTTTAATTTTATTGCGTAATTATCGGTCATAGAACAAATATTCATAATTACAGTTGTAGAGTTTAATTAGGTCTACCAGATGCTGCAATGATATTTCCAATATCTCTAATAGCTATCGAGAAAACGAGGAAATTGTTTTGGAAAAAATATACGGTTTAATTTTATTGCGTAATTATCGGTCATGGAACAAATATTCATAATTACAGTTGTAGAGTTTAATTAGGTCCATCAGATGCTGCAATGATATTTCCAATATCTCTAATAGCTTTCGAGAAAAGGAGGAAATTATTTTTGAAAAAATATACGGTTTAATTTTATTGCGTAATTATCGGTCATAGAACAAATATTCATAATTACAGATGTAGAGTTTAATTAGGTCTATAATTACAGATGTATAGTTTAATCAGGTCTATCAGATGCTGCAATGATATTTCCAATATCTCTAATAGCTATCGAGAAAACGAGGAAATTGTTTGGGAAAAAATATACGGTTTAATTTTACTGCGTAATTATCAGTCATAGAACAAATATTCATAATTACAGTTGTAGAGTTTAATTAGGTCTATCAGATGCTGCAATGATATTTCCAATATCTCTAATAGCTATGGAAAAAACGAGGAAATTGTTTAGGAAAAAATATACGCTTTAATTTTATTGCGTAATTATCGGTCATAGAACAAATATTCATAATTACAGTTGTAGAGTTTAATTAGATCTATCAGATGCTGCAATGATATTTCCAATATCTCTAATAGCTTTCGAGAAAAGGAGGAAATTATTTTGGAAAAAATATACGGTTTAATTTTATTGCGTAATTATCGGTCATAGAACAACTATTCATAATTACCGTTGTAGAGTTTAATTAGGCCCATCAAATGCTGCAATGATATTTCCAATATCTCTAATAGCTTTCGAGAAAAAGATTAAATTGTTTTGGAAAAAATATACGGTTTAATTTTTCTGCGTAATTATCAGTCATAAAACAAATATTCATAATTACAGTTGAAGAGTTTAATTAGGTCTATCAGATGCTGCAATGATATTTCCAATATCTCTAATAGCTATCGAGAAAACGAGGAAATTGTTTGGGAAAAAATATACGCTTTAATTTTATTGCGTAATTATCGGTCATAGAACAAATATTCATAATTACAGTTGTAGAGTTTAATTAGGTCTACCAGATGCTGCAATGATATTTCCAATATCTCTAATAGCTATCGAGAAAACGAGGAAATTGTTTTGGAAAAAATATACGGTTTAATTTTATTGCGTAATTATCGGTCATGGAACAAATATTCATAATTACAGTTGTAGAGTTTAATTAGGTCCATCAGATGCTGCAATGATATTTCCAATATCTCTAATAGCTTTCGAGAAAAGGAGGAAATTATTTTTGAAAAAATATACGGTTTAATTTTATTGCGTAATTATCGGTCATAGAACAAATATTCATAATTACAGATGTAGAGTTTAATTAGGTCTATAATTACAGATGTATAGTTTAATCAGGTCTATCAGATGCTGCAATGATATTTCCAATATCTCTAATAGCTATCGAGAAAACGAGGAAATTGTTTGGGAAAAAATATACGGTTTAATTTTACTGCGTAATTATCAGTCATAGAACAAATATTCATAATTACAGTTGTAGAGTTTAATTAGGTCTATCAGATGCTGCAATGATATTTCCAATATCTCTAATAGCTATGGAAAAAACGAGGAAATTGTTTAGGAAAAAATATACGCTTTAATTTTATTGCGTAATTATCGGTCATAGAACAAATATTCATAATTACAGTTGTAGAGTTTAATTAGATCTATCAGATGCTGCAATGATATTTCCAATATCTCTAATAGCTTTCGAGAAAAGGAGGAAATTATTTTGGAAAAAATATACGGTTTAATTTTATTGCGTAATTATCGGTCATAGAACAACTATTCATAATTACCGTTGTAGAGTTTAATTAGGCCCATCAAATGCTGCAATGATATTTCCAATATCTCTAATAGCTTTCGAGAAAAAGATTAAATTGTTTTGGAAAAAATATACGGTTTAATTTTTCTGCGTAATTATCAGTCATAAAACAAATATTCATAATTACAGTTGAAGAGTTTAATTAGGTCTATCAGATGCTGCAATGATATTTCCAATATCTCTAATAGCTATCGAGAAAACGAGGAAATTGTTTGGGAAAAAATATACGCTTTAATTTTATTGCGTAATTATCGGTCATAGAACAAATATTCATAATTACAGTTGTAGAGTTTAATTAGGTCTACCAGATGCTGCAATGATATTTCCAATATCTCTAATAGCTATCGAGAAAACGAGGAAATTGTTTTGGAAAAAATATACGGTTTAATTTTATTGCGTAATTATCGGTCATGGAACAAATATTCATAATTACAGTTGTAGAGTTTAATTAGGTCCATCAGATGCTGCAATGATATTTCCAATATCTCTAATAGCTTTCGAGAAAAGGAGGAAATTATTTTTGAAAAAATATACGGTTTAATTTTATTGCGTAATTATCGGTCATAGAACAAATATTCATAATTACAGATGTAGAGTTTAATTAGGTCTATAATTACAGATGTATAGTTTAATCAGGTCTATCAGATGCTGCAATGATATTTCCAATATCTCTAATAGCTATCGAGAAAACGAGGAAATTGTTTGGGAAAAAATATACGGTTTAATTTTACTGCGTAATTATCAGTCATAGAACAAATATTCATAATTACAGTTGTAGAGTTTAATTAGGTCTATCAGATGCTGCAATGATATTTCCAATATCTCTAATAGCTATGGAAAAAACGAGGAAATTGTTTAGGAAAAAATATACGCTTTAATTTTATTGCGTAATTATCGGTCATAGAACAAATATTCATAATTACAGTTGTAGAGTTTAATTAGATCTATCAGATGCTGCAATGATATTTCCAATATCTCTAATAGCTTTCGAGAAAAGGAGGAAATTATTTTGGAAAAAATATACGGTTTAATTTTATTGCGTAATTATCGGTCATAGAACAACTATTCATAATTACCGTTGTAGAGTTTAATTAGGCCCATCAAATGCTGCAATGATATTTCCAATATCTCTAATAGCTTTCGAGAAAAAGATTAAATTGTTTTGGAAAAAATATACGGTTTAATTTTTCTGCGTAATTATCAGTCATAAAACAAATATTCATAATTACAGTTGAAGAGTTTAATTAGGTCTATCAGATGCTGCAATGATATTTCCAATATCTCTAATAGCTATCGAGAAAACGAGGAAATTGTTTGGGAAAAAATATACGCTTTAATTTTATTGCGTAATTATCGGTCATAGAACAAATATTCATAATTACAGTTGTAGAGTTTAATTAGGTCTACCAGATGCTGCAATGATATTTCCAATATCTCTAATAGCTATCGAGAAAACGAGGAAATTGTTTTGGAAAAAATATACGGTTTAATTTTATTGCGTAATTATCGGTCATGGAACAAATATTCATAATTACAGTTGTAGAGTTTAATTAGGTCCATCAGATGCTGCAATGATATTTCCAATATCTCTAATAGCTTTCGAGAAAAGGAGGAAATTATTTTTGAAAAAATATACGGTTTAATTTTATTGCGTAATTATCGGTCATAGAACAAATATTCATAATTACAGATGTAGAGTTTAATTAGGTCTATAATTACAGATGTATAGTTTAATCAGGTCTATCAGATGCTGCAATGATATTTCCAATATCTCTAATAGCTATCGAGAAAACGAGGAAATTGTTTGGGAAAAAATATACGGTTTAATTTTACTGCGTAATTATCAGTCATAGAACAAATATTCATAATTACAGTTGTAGAGTTTAATTAGGTCTATCAGATGCTGCAATGATATTTCCAATATCTCTAATAGCTATGGAAAAAACGAGGAAATTGTTTAGGAAAAAATATACGCTTTAATTTTATTGCGTAATTATCGGTCATAGAACAAATATTCATAATTACAGTTGTAGAGTTTAATTAGATCTATCAGATGCTGCAATGATATTTCCAATATCTCTAATAGCTTTCGAGAAAAGGAGGAAATTATTTTGGAAAAAATATACGGTTTAATTTTATTGCGTAATTATCGGTCATAGAACAACTATTCATAATTACCGTTGTAGAGTTTAATTAGGCCCATCAAATGCTGCAATGATATTTCCAATATCTCTAATAGCTTTCGAGAAAAAGATTAAATTGTTTTGGAAAAAATATACGGTTTAATTTTTCTGCGTAATTATCAGTCATAAAACAAATATTCATAATTACAGTTGAAGAGTTTAATTAGGTCTATCAGATGCTGCAATGATATTTCCAATATCTCTAATAGCTATCGAGAAAACGAGGAAATTGTTTGGGAAAAAATATACGCTTTAATTTTATTGCGTAATTATCGGTCATAGAACAAATATTCATAATTACAGTTGTAGAGTTTAATTAGGTCTACCAGATGCTGCAATGATATTTCCAATATCTCTAATAGCTATCGAGAAAACGAGGAAATTGTTTTGGAAAAAATATACGGTTTAATTTTATTGCGTAATTATCGGTCATGGAACAAATATTCATAATTACAGTTGTAGAGTTTAATTAGGTCCATCAGATGCTGCAATGATATTTCCAATATCTCTAATAGCTTTCGAGAAAAGGAGGAAATTATTTTTGAAAAAATATACGGTTTAATTTTATTGCGTAATTATCGGTCATAGAACAAATATTCATAATTACAGATGTAGAGTTTAATTAGGTCTATAATTACAGATGTATAGTTTAATCAGGTCTATCAGATGCTGCAATGATATTTCCAATATCTCTAATAGCTATCGAGAAAACGAGGAAATTGTTTGGGAAAAAATATACGGTTTAATTTTACTGCGTAATTATCAGTCATAGAACAAATATTCATAATTACAGTTGTAGAGTTTAATTAGGTCTATCAGATGCTGCAATGATATTTCCAATATCTCTAATAGCTATGGAAAAAACGAGGAAATTGTTTAGGAAAAAATATACGCTTTAATTTTATTGCGTAATTATCGGTCATAGAACAAATATTCATAATTACAGTTGTAGAGTTTAATTAGATCTATCAGATGCTGCAATGATATTTCCAATATCTCTAATAGCTTTCGAGAAAAGGAGGAAATTATTTTGGAAAAAATATACGGTTTAATTTTATTGCGTAATTATCGGTCATAGAACAACTATTCATAATTACCGTTGTAGAGTTTAATTAGGCCCATCAAATGCTGCAATGATATTTCCAATATCTCTAATAGCTTTCGAGAAAAAGATTAAATTGTTTTGGAAAAAATATACGGTTTAATTTTTCTGCGTAATTATCAGTCATAAAACAAATATTCATAATTACAGTTGAAGAGTTTAATTAGGTCTATCAGATGCTGCAATGATATTTCCAATATCTCTAATAGCTATCGAGAAAACGAGGAAATTGTTTGGGAAAAAATATACGCTTTAATTTTATTGCGTAATTATCGGTCATAGAACAAATATTCATAATTACAGTTGTAGAGTTTAATTAGGTCTACCAGATGCTGCAATGATATTTCCAATATCTCTAATAGCTATCGAGAAAACGAGGAAATTGTTTTGGAAAAAATATACGGTTTAATTTTATTGCGTAATTATCGGTCATGGAACAAATATTCATAATTACAGTTGTAGAGTTTAATTAGGTCCATCAGATGCTGCAATGATATTTCCAATATCTCTAATAGCTTTCGAGAAAAGGAGGAAATTATTTTTGAAAAAATATACGGTTTAATTTTATTGCGTAATTATCGGTCATAGAACAAATATTCATAATTACAGATGTAGAGTTTAATTAGGTCTATAATTACAGATGTATAGTTTAATCAGGTCTATCAGATGCTGCAATGATATTTCCAATATCTCTAATAGCTATCGAGAAAACGAGGAAATTGTTTGGGAAAAAATATACGGTTTAATTTTACTGCGTAATTATCAGTCATAGAACAAATATTCATAATTACAGTTGTAGAGTTTAATTAGGTCTATCAGATGCTGCAATGATATTTCCAATATCTCTAATAGCTATGGAAAAAACGAGGAAATTGTTTAGGAAAAAATATACGCTTTAATTTTATTGCGTAATTATCGGTCATAGAACAAATATTCATAATTACAGTTGTAGAGTTTAATTAGATCTATCAGATGCTGCAATGATATTTCCAATATCTCTAATAGCTTTCGAGAAAAGGAGGAAATTATTTTGGAAAAAATATACGGTTTAATTTTATTGCGTAATTATCGGTCATAGAACAACTATTCATAATTACCGTTGTAGAGTTTAATTAGGCCCATCAAATGCTGCAATGATATTTCCAATATCTCTAATAGCTTTCGAGAAAAAGATTAAATTGTTTTGGAAAAAATATACGGTTTAATTTTTCTGCGTAATTATCAGTCATAAAACAAATATTCATAATTACAGTTGAAGAGTTTAATTAGGTCTATCAGATGCTGCAATGATATTTCCAATATCTCTAATAGCTATCGAGAAAACGAGGAAATTGTTTGGGAAAAAATATACGCTTTAATTTATTGCGTAATTATCGGTCATAGAACAAATATTCATAATTACAGTTGTAGAGTTTAATTAGGTCTACCAGATGCTGCAATGATATTTCCAATATCTCTAATAGCTATCGAGAAAACGAGGAAATTGTTTTGGAAAAAATATACGGTTTAATTTTATTGCGTAATTATCGGTCATGGAACAAATATTCATAATTACAGTTGTAGAGTTTAATTAGGTCCATCAGATGCTGCAATGATATTTCCAATATCTCTAATAGCTTTCGAGAAAAGGAGGAAATTATTTTTGAAAAAATATACGGTTTAATTTTATTGCGTAATTATCGGTCATAGAACAAATATTCATAATTACAGATGTAGAGTTTAAATTAGGTCTATAATTACAGATGTATAGTTTAATCAGGTCTATCAGATGCTGCAATGATATTTCCAATATCTCTAATAGCTATCGAGAAAACGAGAAATTGTTTGGGAAAAAATATACGGTTTAATTTTACTGCGTAATTATCAGTCATAGAACAAATATTCATAATTACAGTTGTAGAGTTTAATTAGGTCTATCAGATGCTGCAATGATATTTCCAATATCTCTAATAGCTATGGAAAAAACGAGGAAATTGTTTAGGAAAAAATATACGCTTTAATTTTATTGCGTAATTATCGGTCATAGAACAAATATTCATAATTACAGTTGTAGAGTTTAATTAGATCTATCAGATGCTGCAATGATATTTCCAATATCTCTAATAGCTTTCGAGAAAAGGAGGAAATTATTTTGGAAAAAATATACGGTTTAATTTTATTGCGTAATTATCGGTCATA
>JAXIVD010002060.1:0-5000 GCA_036785275.1 Cancer borealis
CTCAGTCTAGTTAATTTTATTAATTTATTCATTCCCTCAAATTATTGTTTTCTTTCATCTTAAATCATCATTTTCGTCCCATTTATCATTTATCATCATCATTAACATTCATAATACGATAATTTACATTACACACCGTTCTATATTTAAATTTTGATTGTCGATGCATTATTCCTTTTCATATTCACTCCATAATCAAACTCACACACAGACACACAATGACAGAAAAATTATGTGTGAATATCCATTGTATTCATGTCAGTATATCACAAACACTTCTCACTCCTTCCCCATTTTCATATATATTCAAGGTAAATTTATGGTCTCAACCTTGATTTACTATCCTTGTTTTACGTATTTCCCTCCGTCGTAACTCTTAAGATCAATCATATATCATCGTTACGTCGGTATTGCATCGTTCGTTTTAATAACAAGTTGCCCTCACATACACTTTTTCACTATTTGACTCTAACTTACTGCATCGTTATTAATTAATCCACAACCGGGCTTTATCTCTTGGTTTATTGTTAACTTTACTACTTCCTACGCGTGTTTCGCCTCTATTATACTCGTGAAAAGACATAGTTTTGGTTTGTGTGTGTGTACGTCTGTGGTGTTGTTACATAAGTCAGGGTGTGTGTGTGTTGAGGGTCACGTTTTGCAGGCGTTGCAATTTGGTGGTTTGAAGAACCTTTTGTGATGAGAGAGAGAGAGAGAGAGAGAGAGAGAGAGAGAGAGAGAGAAGAGAGAGAGAGAGAGAGAGAGAGAGAGAGAGAGAGAGAGAGAGAGAGAGAGAGAGAACCACACGAAATAAAAGAAACGAGCCAGCAAGAAAATAAGCTGTAGCAACACTAAGCTGTGATGAAAGGAACGAAATGTTTTATTAGTAACATTAGAAGCTGACGGAAGGAGAAAAAAATTGGTAACAGTAGAACGAGGAAGAAAAAGAAAGAAAAACACAGACTTCGGAAATACTACAAATGAGAGAGAAGGAAGAAAGTCTGTTCAGTAACCCAAGTAGAGAGAAAAGAAAGGATTTGGGTAACATTAGATAGGAAACATTCACGATGCATTGATAACAGTAGGAGGAAATAGTTATTGAAGCAACATTTTTGTATTTTGTATTTATAGATACTTAGAAAGCTTTATTTTCTGATTAATATTACTTACCTAGATGTTTGCGGCCGTGATTAGTACAAATTAATGTTAAGCTTTTATCGATATATTGAAAGGGGTTTTCTCTGCTTTCTTCTATTAGTTTGATTGTTCTCTCTTAAATATCCATTATCAGTCTCAATATTTGATACCAATAGACACTTGAAGGTCCTTACTAGTCTCAAATTACCGACATCACGTATCAGCTCCTGCCTTGACAAGCATAATATCAGTTTAGTTTGTAGAATTACTTTATTTCCTCATAACTAGAGTCGTGAGGGTTAATTGGTGTACTGGAAAACAATTAAACAAACGTTCCAGTATACCTGATACAAAGGTTTTAAGATTGCTTCATTCGCATACGAGTAAATAATATTAATCTATGTAAATCTAACACGACTTAATATTTTTATTCACCACGTTTTCATGGACTGTTTATATGACTGTATGTGTTAGTCTTAGTGTGGAAGCATTAGAGCAGCACGAGGACGAAGGAACATCTCTGGCCTCTAGCATGGCAATGAGTATTTCTTAGCATATTGGCTTTAAAATATATCCTGTTGCCTCCCTTCGTCGCCCCTCCCCGTGGTCGATAGAAGCTCACGTTTTCTTCATCGGCAATAGAGGACCGTTTTCTCTGAATATGTGATCAGAGAAAACGAAACTCTTAAGGTGGGTCTCTTGCAGTGTTGGATCGATGGTGTCGGGTTACAGAAAACAGGCATGAGCAGCAGAGGCTATAGTAAATAATTTCTATGGGTGGAAAACTTAACTAAATGTCACTTTTCTTTGCGAGTATTCATCATTTTAATCACTACACATATATACAGAGCAACGTAACTGATGTGCAAAGGTAAATTTCTCACTAAGCCTATTAAGGTAATTGTTCCGTATATTTCCAAAGTAATAAGTCAGTTTAGAAACGTAGAGAGTAATTTTTTAAAAACATATATAACGTTGGAGAAGGAAGACATAAATACTTGTTTCTATCAATATAGCATTATATTTACGTTCTCATTTTTCAGTGTTGAGCATATATAGATATTATATATTTCTCAAGTAAAAGTTTCTAGATAATACTGTAATGGTTTATTAACAAGTCGAGAGAGAGAGAGAGAGAGAGAGAGAGAGAGAGAGAGAGAGAGAGAGAGGAGAGAGAGAGAGAGAGAGAGAGAGAGGAGAGAGAGAGAGAGAGAGAGAGAGAGAGAGAATAACGAAAACAGGTTTATTACATTGAGAATGATTGGCATAGCGAGTAGGTGTACGTGGGAGGAGGTGGATGGAAGAGTGGTTGCGGAGTATGTAGAATATCAAAATACAACGCAGAAAATAAGATAATGCGTGAACAAGCCGTAGAGTGTATTACATAGTGTAAGCAGACCAGATTAAGCTTCCATCAGCGTAGAGAGTGATTGAAAACGAATTGTTAAGCCTATCAAACTGCATGTCGAATTCCTCTTTTGTATTGCATGTGTTTTATCAAATTGACGCCGCCCACCATTCCACACACACACACACACACCACACACACACACACACACACACACACACACACACAACACACACACACACACACACACACACACACGCACATGCCATTCAACAAATATTTTTACGTGTGTTTGTTTCCCATTATGCCTAACCATACATTTCACACGCTGGGGACGTGACACAAATCGCAGCATGACAGAATATGATTGGAACGAATGTAGTTTTTCATGTAGTTTACAACGTGATTCTGGCAGTCAACAGGGATAAACAAATTTTTTTTACAGCTTTGTAGTCAGTTTATTTCCTTCAGTTCACGTAAGCATAAGTATCTTCTTAAAGCTCAGTCTTGCACCTTAACTATTAAACTATTATAGACTGATTTGCTATACCATAAAAGAAAAAAATCAACAAACGGATGTGTCAACGATATGTGCGTAGCTGTGTGTCTGTCTGTGTGCGTGTGTGTGTTACTCGCCCCAACACATATGTAAACTACACACCACCATGCTTTCCACCTTCCCCAACATCATCCTCCAACCGCCCCTTCTTTTTTTTTTCCTGCGGCAGCTTGTAACTCGTTGCCTCAGGGAAGACTGTTCTAGACGCCCCAAGGATAGACTCTAAAAATACTCTTACCTGGTTTTCTCACCTGCGTTGTTAGCTTGTTTAACCAGAATTGATACTATTTTAGAGGCGGCTTGTGTAGCTTAATTATGATGGTGATACTGATAATGATACTTCAATAATAATGATAAAATAATAACAATAATAACCCCTTCATCACTATTAGTCAAATGCTACACCAGTCAGTCACTTCACACCAATCATCATCCGTGTAAAAAAAAAGTGCAAAACCATAAAAAAAAACCTCACAACGAGACGAAAGTAAACAAAACAAAACAAGAAAAATGAGTGTGGGGAAGCGTGGCCCACACAAGCACCTCCCAACACCAGCACCTCCCCTCGCGTGCTGCCGGTGATTAATTAGTGCCCAGCGCCCCTCTCTACCCGATGAGGCCCAATGCAGAACGAAATATTTCAGGCTGATTTAGGCGCTGACTGACCCCTTCCCTCCCTTTCCCCTTATCTCTCTCTCTCTCTCTCTCTCTCTCTCTCTCTCTCTCTCTCTCTCCTCTCTCTCTCTCTCTCTCTCTCTCTCTCTCTCTCTCTCTCTCTTCTCTCTCTCTCTCTTTTCTCTCTCTCTCACCATCCTCTTTCATTCTACCTTCGTTCTAAATTAAACACTGGTACTAGGGTGTGTGTGAGAGGAAGGGGGATGAGTTTGTCTCTGGTGTTCGCCTTGATAATATTAAGAGCAAGGATGATCTACAACAATATAACCAACAAACTTACTCATCACAAATCATCAAGAACTTAATATTAGGAGCTGTGACAATAATAACAAATCGCCTTCCCCTCCCTACCTCCTCTTTCCTCCTCTTCCTCCCTCTTCCTCCTCTTTTACCTCTCCCTCTCCTCTTCCTCCCCATCCTCCTCTCCTCCTCAGCCTACCCTGACAACGTATTAATTAAACCTTGCGAAACGCAAATTGTATACACCTGTCCAATTAGGGAGGAGGAGTCGCGGCGCCCACTTATCACAGATGCTCGCTACATTACCTCTCCAGCTCACCCACTCACACCCTACGTCGAGAAATTCTTATGTCACCAGTTATTACGGATATTTCAGTCTCTTCTAGTTACTGGTGATGGTGGTATTACTAAGAAACTCCTTTTTTCATTATTTTTTTTATATATCTTTATAGTTTATTACCTTTTCCTTTTTCTACTTTTTTTTACTGCATCTATTTTTTTTTTTTTCTTCTTCTTCTTTCGTGTATTTTCATGTCTTCTTTGGGTTCCTTCTTTTGATTAATATCTGTTGCATTTTTCATTCTTGCTTGGTTAATTTTTTTTATATGATTTTCTTTAAGTTTTGATTTGCGCAAAAGAATAAATAATGTAAGTGAATGCATAATAAACTACGTCTGCGCAAAAGACTAAAAATAAAAGCGAATAAAAGATGAAAGGAATGAAGGATGAAGTAAGATAAAAATAAAATAAGTAAAAGAGAAAGAAGCAGCAGAGAGTTAGTCACCGTAAACTTGACCTGAATATTCGTTGTAGTACCTCCTCTTCCTCTTCCTCTTCCTCCTCCTTCTCCTCTCCCCCAGTACCTCCCCGTTTAACCATCCATTTTCATGTGTCCGCTCCGACCAGTACCCTCCCTCCTTTCCTTCCCCTCCACTCCTCCCTCACCCCCAGGAGCGACAACAAGGGTTCGTATTTGCTCTCGACCCGTTGATGAAAATTGTAGCGACTTGAACCTTGGAGGGACAACGTGGCTCTGTGTTG
>JAXIVD010002060.1:12500-35000 GCA_036785275.1 Cancer borealis
AGGAGGGATGCAATGAGGGGGATGAATCCAAAAGAATAAAAACGTAAGATTATGACACTTCAATCTTCCCCCCATCCACTCCCCCAACCCCCCTATTCACTGCTTTTCCTTCTCTTATCTTTCTCTTACTCCTGCATTCCTCTCCTCCTCCTCCTCCTCTCCCCTTCCAACCCCAAAATAAGAAATAAAAAGATAACATAATACAAAATGAATAAGCGACACCGATCCTCTTAAATGCGTTCCAACTGGAATCCATAGAAGTGGTGAATGCATTGTGTGTAAATATTATTCTCTTCTTATGAATGGGAATATTGATGGAAGGAGGAAAATGAGTAGGAGGAAGGAAGGAAGGAAGATGAGGGTGGAAGAGAAGAGAGGAAGGGTAGTAGTAGTGGTGGTGGTTGTGGTGGGAGGCTGGGTGGTGCCGTGTCAGTCTTGCTCGAGCGGCTGTGGAGTGAGGGTGTGCTGAGTCACTCTCGTGGTGGTCATCCTTGCACTGTGCGGGTGTTTGTTCGTCTGTCTGTCCGTGCGTGCGTCTGTTGACCTCCTTGACGCCTCCCTCACCTGGAATTAGTGATGCGGCCCATTTGTGTCAACGGTGTGTTACTGTGCTCTCGTGTGTGTGTGTGTGTGTGTGTGTGTGTGTGTGTGTGTGTGTGTGTGTGTGTGTGTGTGTGTGTGTGTGTGTGTGTGTGTACTCTGCTCACTCATCCATTCTTTATATTCCTTGCAATTGATGAAAATGTGCTGACTCCAGTACGTCATTCTTCCTCTCCTTCTCATCTTCATTCTCTTCCTCTTACTTTTTTTTTTATCCTATCTCGTCTTCCTTTTTCGATAGTACAAAATACAACATATGGAAGTACATCTGATCATTACACCATTAAAAGTAATTATAACAAGAGTACCTTTAGGAAGAAAGTAAGATTAATTAAGCTGACCAAAACCCTTACATACTGCTACATACAAACCAGCTTCCAATCAACCGCTGTGGAATCCGCTCTTTGGAAACCATGCATAATTTTCTAAGTGAATGAGTGATCGCCGACTGGAAACATGAATACGGTTGTGTGCAGTGAATCATTAATGAGTGTGTAATGAGGAAACCAGGAATGCTTCAGCTAAAAGAAATTATCCCAAGTGAAGCCAAGGAATAAGAATGAGGAAGTGAAGCTTGTGAATAATTGATTTGGTGATGCATATTATGTGTGAATTTTTTTCTTATGAGGGGAGGGTGTGAGGGAAGATGTGAGCAGGTGAGTGTGGGAGGACAGGTGTGGTAAAAGAGGTGATTGATAGGTGTTATTAAGGTACTCTAGTATGGACAGGTGGGAAGTGGGTGCTAAAAGGACATTAGTGTATACAGTACAGAAGGCGTAACAGGTGTAGGAGTATAGACAGGTGTGATAATGGAAGTACAATTAAGATGAGATGAATATGTAATGTGACGCAGGTAATATGGTGTCAATTAGTCTGTTTTATAAATTAGTGTAAAAAAAATGGAATATACTAAATACTATGAACGGATGGCGACACACACACACACACACACACACACACACACACATACACACACACACACACACACACACACACACACACACACACACACACACACACACACACACACACACACACACACACACACACACACACAGGCGTTGAGTGCACTGTGTACGAAACAACTCAAGCTATGTACACACCTCTTCATTTACGTTCTCATCCCTTGTGTGCGTCAGTGGACATATATTAAGGCGTCGTGTGTACGTCATGAATATTTTTGTGATCGTCCTTTTTCATGTGTACAAAGGACTGTGTGTACCGGTGTGTACGAACCTGCATCCTAATAGGCGTGTACACAAATTGCAACTCCCTTCATGGGCGTGTTTGTGTATGTATGAGAGAGAGAGAGAGAGAGAGAGAGAGAGAGAGAGAGAGAGAGAGAGAGAGAGAGAGAGAGAGAGAGAGAGAGAGAGAGAGTTACACATCTCCATTGCCTAATTGGAAACAACCTCCTCTGTGCATGAATAAGGAAATAATATAATAAATAAAATAACAAAAAATACATAATAATAGTTCTTCCCATTCATTGCTTTTATCCACATAGAAGAGAATCGTTCTGCAAATGGCTCGTGTTGTTTATTTTACTTGTTTATTTAATTTGTTTATTAGTTTTATTTTTTCTGTCACGGTGAATATGCTGCGTATAATATTACATTTGCGTATGGAAGCCTTGTCTGTATATGCTGCTGCGAGATAGATACGCAATTTCACCAGATAGGTAAACAGACAGCCATGTGGGTAATTGGATATGTAGAAAGACAGGTTAATTTTCAGGTTAAATGGACAGGTAGATGAATAGATAAATGGAAAGGTTAGTAGGTATGTAGATTTATAAGAATTTGGGAGAAAGGTAAAAAGAATAAGGAATATGTAGGTTAGGAAAGTTATGTAATGTTGTTTTGTCAAGTTGTGTGTTGATAGTATTCATTATTATTGTATATTGTTGTTATTACTTCTATCAATATCAGTTCTTTCATCTTTTCTTTCTTATCATTTCTCCTTTTCCTCCTTTCCTCATTTTCTTCCTCTTCTTCGTCTTCTTTATCTTCCTCGTTTTATTATATTTCTTCTTCCTCTTTTTATTTATCATATTTAACAGCATCACGCATTTATATGACCTTGAACTGCTTGCACATCAAACAAATAAACGAACAGACAGACAAACAGGTCAGACCTTAGTTTACGTGATGACCTGGGTGTGCAAACAAACAAATAAACACATCCTGACGGTCCTTTGTGTGTGTGTGTGTGTGTGTGTGTGTGCGTGTGTGTGTGTGTGTGTGTGTGTGTGTGTGTGTGTGTGTGTGTGTGTGTGTGTGTGTGTGTGTGTGTGTACCTGTTGAGTCTAACTAAGCCTGAGAGAGGTAGGGTTCGTGGGGAGTAAACAACAGACAAACTACTAGATAGATATAGAGCCGTGTAGGGATTTCCTTTTGTTGTGAGACTTGAAAAAACGGAAATAATGAACTGCTTAGAGAAAAAACGAAGATAAACCACTAAAAAAAAAAATAGATAAAAATGATAACAATACTAATATCCTTCTACAGATATTGTTCACCGTTGATAATTGGAAGTATATCTATGAGGTATTATGTATAGCTATCCATGTTATTCTATACATAAATTAAAGTGATGGAAAGAGCTTTTCATTGAAGCCTTTGTTCCAATACGCTGCTAAATAATAAACGGTAAATAAAAGACAATATATTCATAGAAGAAACAGGAAAAAAGAGCAGTAAATATAAATCCTTCGATAATAAATAAAAATAAATAAATGCAAAGATAGAAGAAAAAAAAAAAGAGTTGTCATTATAGGAATGAAAATATATAAATTCATTAAAGAGGAAAAATGAGTGAATGTGGTTTTTAATATACATAATAAATACGTTTTAAACTTATTAGTCATTCAGTAAGGGAAACTTTATAGACCATCCTTCATGTCTCATTACCTGGGTCTGGAGCTGATTACGTTGTCATTGAACGGTGCGCTAATGACCCCAATTAACAAACCAGGTGAGGCGAGTGAAAAAAAAAATCATATATTAGGTTGATGCTATTTTTGTCTCCATAATGACATAATGAGATCGTCGCCATCATGTTGTGACGTCACTGACAACAAAATTCATTGGTCGCCGGGGAAAAAAAGGAAAAAAATGAAAATAGATGATGCTAAGGCGATTATTCATTTTTTCCCTTGGTTTTCATAATTCCTTTTTTTCTTTTTCTTTTTTTTAATTGAGGACATACGGATCTAATGTTTTAATAAGGTGTACAAGGTAAAAAGTTAATTCTCTTATTACTCGCGATGATGAAACAAAAAAAATTCTGAAATGAAAAGATGAATTTTTGATTTTTTTTTTTTTTTCATTTTCCTTTTTTAATCAGGTGGAAGGGGACGAATATAAGGTTAAAAAAAATTGTGTATAAAGGAAAAAAATTACTATATTACTCGCGATAAAAAAAAAGTATAGGAAAAAATATGCTACACTTTTGAAGTTTTATACTTTTAAAGACGTAAAAAGAAGAAGAAACTAAAGAAAAAGGAAAGATTAAATGAAAGTTAGACAAGTTTAAAAGATCAGAAACCGAGGACGTATGAAAGAGATGAGAACAGAAAACGTAAAGTGAATATGAGAAAGGGGAGTAAACGATTTTGAAAAGGAATATTAAAAGCGAAAATGAAGGGAGAGGAGAGAAAAAAAAATATAGGAATGAACACAGTGTAGAAACCAGAATAGCAAACTAACGAAGGATTGCACTGAAAGGATGACTGAAAACATACACAAAAATATTTCCACAACAGTGATAAGCGAAGTGAGGAAGGGGAAGGAAGGGAAGCAGAATGAAACACGAGACACGAGGATAATTGCGAGAAATGGCAATTACTGAGAAGAGAATTGGCAAAGAAGCCGACAATGGAGGTGTAGTGTAAAGAGAGAGAGAGAGAGAGAGAGAGAGAGAGAGAGAGAGAGAGAGAGAGAGAGAGAGAGAGAGAGAGAGAGAGAGAGAGAGAGAGAGAGAGAGAGAGAGAGAGAGAGAGAGAGAGATCTATACTCAAAATTCATGACTTGTAGAATAAGATATAACATTAATTAAGCATATTTAGCTGAACTTGTGACACTAATAACGCCTGTACGTGTGTGTGTGTGTGTGTGTGTGTGTGTGTGTGTGTGTGTGTGTGTGTGTGTGTGTATTTTGTTTCTCTTAAATGGTCGTTATTCCACTATTCACAAACGCCATGAAAAAAAAAAAAAGTAGTGCTACGTCAAAATATTTTAAAACTTATGCACAAAAAAAATATATTGAGAGATAGAGTTAAAAAAAAAAAGTTATGTTATCCCTGCCAATTTGCAAAACTCTGCTGCGAGCTGAAACACTTTGATACATGTGGAATATAGTTTTGACGTGTTAGACTAGTATTTTTTTTTTTTTTTTTTTTTTTGAGTTTTTTCTATCAACTTTAGATAATTTGTTTTATGGGATGTTGCACTTTACTATGACTAATTATTTAATGTGTCTCTATTTCTTTTCCTTTATTTGGAAGTTGTTAGTTTACATTCCATGACCTGATCCTTGTTGTTAGTTTATCTTTTAGTTTAGTTTTCAATGATGAAAAAGGAGACGGACGAAAACTCAATAAAGGAAGAAGAAGAAGAAGAAAAAAAATGAAGAGTCAGGAAAAGTAGGATAACTGCAAAGTATTTAGGATTAGAGAGGATGAATAGGAGGCAGCAGTTTTGGAATTAGGGAGAGGAAAAAGTAGAGATGATAAAATAGAGAATGGAGCATTGAAGAAGAGAGCAAGATGAGAAGTCAAAGAAAAGAAATACAAATGGGAGAAAAGATTAGAAAAATAATAAAAAGTTAAAAACAAAAGCTCTGGATATAATGAAAAGAATAAAAGGAAGAGGAAGAAGAGAATATTTATAGTTACAGATCATCAAAAATTAAATACAAAGAATAATTTCATAATGTGAGTGAAGGAAGAGAAAAGAGACACAGAAGAAGATAGATTACAAAACAAAAAGAAAATACATAAAGAGTATAGAAAGAGAAATTTGATAATATGAACGTATGAAGAGGAAAGAAAGAGAGCTCAAATAACAAACAGAAAGAGCAGATATAAGGAGAGAGAAAGATAAGAAGCAGGAAGCAAGAAAAATACAGAGAAAGAAGAGGCTGACGATATACGAGAACAAACTTGACCTTACAGACAGACTAACATAAAACAGACGACGCAGTAATTTCACCCTTAATCCTATTTGGCAGAAGGACACCTACCTCCCCTCTGTCCATCCCATCTCCCTCCTATTTCATCCTATGTTATATCTCTCCCCAGACTTCCTTCCATCTCCCTATGCATCCTTATATCTCCCATACTGACCTTCCTCTCCCTAACACCCCTCTCCCCCAACTTCCCTCTCCCCAACTTTCCCCAACCTGCCTTCCCAACTATCAACATTCCATGAACTCGTCTCTCGTTAATAGTGTAAAATGTTTGGGCACGAAATACAAGAGTGATAGAAGCTTAAATGGCTTGTCGAGGCGCGATGAAGACTCGTTGTGATGAGAGGAACGATAAAATGTTGATGGTATTTTTTTTAGTAGTAGTAGTAGTAGTTGTTGTTGTTGTAGTGGTAGTAGTAGTAGTGGTAGTAGTTGTTGTTGTTGTAGTAGTAAAGTTATGAAAGTATTATCATTAGAGGATATTGAAGTTTGTTAACCAATAATCAATCAAAAATTTTTGTGTGTGTGTGTGGATGTGCGTGTAAGTATTTGGATTGCACACACGTACACAGGGAAGGCGAAGTGGTCTGGCGTTTGCTAAGGTTTCCCTGAGATTATAGGAAGCAGTTGAAGGTAATTGGCTAATGAAAGTCCTTCCGAGCCAATAAGAGGAAACTGTAATGCGTAAACAGCGGGACCTACGCCACCTGACGACCGATAATAATAATAATAATAATAATAATAATAATAATAATAATAATAATAATAATAATAATAGTGATAATGGAAGGGATTTCTTATTATTTACCGTTGGATTTCTGTAACTTTCGTCTGCTCCTCCCTTAAAAAGCAATAAAATGAAAACAAGGCAATAATATGTGTACTCATGTGTGTATATGTGTGTGCGTGCATGTATTCGTGCGTGCGTGCGTGTGTGTGTGTGTTGGTGGCAGTGGCGACAGCATTATGGTAATGTTGTTGTGTTGGGAGAAGCTTGTAGTAGTGGTGGTGGTGGTGGTAATGATTGTGGTGTTATTGTGAGGTGCTGTGAGTGTGTAAGCATTTGTACTACACACACACACACACACACACACACACACACACACACACACACACATACACACACACACACACACACACACACACACACACACACACACACACACACACACACACACACACACATGCGCACGTGCGTTTTTCCCATTGATCAAATTATATATCCAAAACTTTTTATATTTTTTTTCCCCATATTTTCCCGCCACACCAATGAACTGCTTCCACTTTTGATCAAATGGCACTTTTTTAAACGTATTTTCAGCCTGAATATTGCGTCCCCCATATCTATAGAAGCAAATTGAGTGAGAGAAAAGCCCAGCAATAAAGTCCATTTGTTGGTAATGGCAAATGAGGGTGTCAAAAAAAATATTGGTCTACTTTGAAGTACATTTTGAAATTCTGAATAGTTATTTTCAAACGAAATAAAAAAATGGAATGAGAATATCTGAAAAATGAGGTCAATAGGAAGGTATTGAATTATCATTAATATTCGAGATAGTTGTCGTTTCGTATTCATGATATTAGATGTGAATAAAATTGTTTTGAAAGAGAAAGAGAGCGAGAGAGAGGCAGGGAGGGAGAGAGAGGGAAAGTCACATTCTCCGATGCACAGTTTCCTCTTCCGCCTTCATCTCACTGCTTTTTCAGTTCCTTTACCTTCTCCTCCTCCTCCTCCTCCTCCTCCTCCTCCTCCTCCTCCTCCTCCTCCTCCTCCTCCTCCTCCTCCTCCTCCTCCTCCTTTTCCTCCTCCTACTGTATCTTCTCAACTTTCAAATTCGTTTTTCGTCATCCTTCTATCGTATATTTTTTTTCTTTCTTCATTTATTCATTTTAGCACTCGCAGGTACGCCTTTATACACACACACACACACACACACACACACACACACACACACACACACACACACACACACACACACACACACACGCATACACACACGCATACACGTTTTCTATTTCTTTTTCTTCTTTTATTTCTCTCCTTGCAGTCATCTCTCCTGTTTTCGCTCTGCAGACTTATCTTTCCCTCACTTTTTGAGGTTGAGCTTGTGTGTGTGTGTGTGTGTGTGTGTGTGTGTGTGTGTGTGTGTGTGTGTGTGTGTGTGTGTGTGTGTGTGTGTGTGTGTGTGTGTTCCTTGTGACTTATACATAATTTTTTTTTTCAATCCCTAAGCGACTGACTGGTTGACAAAAATGGGAGGAACGTCTTTTTTGGTTCTTCTTTTCGAGTTATTCTTTGCTTTTTGTTCATTTTTATCTTTCTCTATTTTTGGTCTATTTTTTGTCCATTCTGTGTGATGTGGATTTTTTTCATTATTTTTTTTTTTTTTGTGTGTAATGCTCATTTTTCCTTTTATTTTAGTTTTTCGTCATATTTTTTTACGTCTATCTTGGCAATTAATTTTTTTTTTTTCATGCATGTATATGTTTATTTATGATAATTGTTTTATTTCCTCGTTTTCTTTTTTGCTGTATTCATTAGCCTTTGTTTATTATTTTCATTATCATTATTATTATTTCTTTTTTTTCGGCATTTCATCCTTTGAATAAAATGTGCAACTTTTTAGAGAAGTAATTTCACAACAATTTTCATAATCATTCTTTCTTGGAATCATATTTTTGGAGTCTATTCACCTTTTTTTTTTTTTTTTAACTTATGGATTAGTATTTTCGTGACCTTTGACTGTGTGTGTGTGTGTGTGTGTGTGTGTGTGTGTGTGTGTGTGTGTGTGTGTGTGTGTGTGTGTGTGTGTGTTTTTCTCTCAAGGTTTTTTCCCACTTTTCCCATCTTTGCTTTCTCCTCTCACAGCACTTTGCCTCCCCTTACTTTCCCTTCCTCCTCTTCCACCCTCTCCCTCCCCCTCCCTGCACCCTCTTTACGATCGCTTGCTAATTTCCTCTCCTGTAACAAGTTCTGACACCATTTTTTTTTTCTTTTTTCTTTCTTGTCTCTTTTATTGTTTTGATCTTAAGTGGACCTTCTCTTCTCGTCTTATGTGTTTCGTGTGTGTGTGTGTGTGTGTGTGTGTGTGTGTGTGTGTGTGTGTGTGTGTGTGTGTGTGTGTGTGTGTGTGTGTGTGTGTATGTTTAGTGTTTTTCATTTTTACTTTTTTTCATGCAAATAATCAAATTTTCGTTTGTCGACTGATTGCCTTTGAACCACGTCTGTTTATTCTGCTTTATTTGTTTTCATCTCTTTGTTCCTTTCCTCTGCGTTGTTTTTCCTGGAAGCATTTGAGAAAGAGAAGAAATGATGTAGAAGGAAATAGGGAAAAAGCTGGAGGAGGAGGAAGGAGAAGGACAAGAAGCGAAAGGTTATCGATATTTTTTCTCTATTCAGGAAAAAAAAATATTGCAGTACTTGAGAAATACTAAAGATATGGTCTGTAGAGAATTTCCTCATCCATTTTTAATACAATGACGGTAATTTATTCCTTATATGTAATTAGTTAACCATAAAAGTGTAGAGTTTACCTGCGATGACTGACACCTCGTTCCATTTTTCTTTTTTGAATTCCTTTTTAAATGGAAATTAACTCATCCATTTTTTTTTCTAAACGTTTTATCGCATTATCTTTTCGAGTATCTCTTCATCTTTTATCTGATCTAAGCCTCTCTCTTGTCATCCTTCATTAGAGATACAATGTGACTTATTCTGTCATGTACTGTTCTTTGTCTTGTCAGTCTAGCATCACTTTACTGACTGAAACAAAGACGAACTGTTCACTGAAAACTATAACATTAAACTACCTCATTTGAATTACCATTACTGTGTTTATTTTGAATTGAAAACCTTCTTAAAAACCTAAACCATTTTTATATTTCAAAATGGAATTAACTATCATACCTTTTTTTCCCTCCCGTTGGCGCAGTAATGAAGGCTTGGTAAGGCCTCAGGTGTACTCTCAACCCCTAAGTTCTGTTCCCACAAATGAGGTTCGGGGTGCCAGCGGCCTTGAGCTTAATTGGCGTAAGCTCTTTAGACGCTTCCAATGGCTCGTTTGATATTATTCACGGGTCACAGATTATTAGAGGGTTTTGGTAGCGCTCTCTCTCTCTCTCTCTCTCTCTCTCTCTCTCTCTCTCTCTCTCTTCTCTCTCTCTCTCTCTCTCTCTCTCTCTCTCTCTCGCTCTCGCTCTTGCTCTCTCTTTGCACCCTTTTCTGTATCACCCGCAGACTCCATTCTTGTCCCTTCCCCTCTCCTTATATTTCTCTTATTTACTTCCTCACGCTCTCGCCCTTCTCCTTTCTATGTCCTTTCCTTTCCATTCCTATTCCTTCTGCTGGCTCTACGCTTTCCCAGTACCACCGTCTCCCTCACTCTCTCCCTCACCCTTTCCCTCACCCCAACACACTTGCACCTCAGCTCTCTACTAACTTTTTGCTCACACATTTTTTTTATTTTATTTTACTTATCTACTTTTTTTATCAACGAAAATTTATATATCCCTTCTGGCTTACTCTTATCTCTCAATCTTTTTTTTTTTTTTCTCTCTCATTCTTATGTCGTAATGGATTATTTTTACGTTTTCTTCAATCGTCTTCGTCTCTCCTTTTCCTTCCATCCACTCAGACCTTCATAATTTCCCTCCAGACTCTCATTTTCCCACTTTCTCTACCTTCCTCTTGGCAATACATACCCGAATCCCCTACCTAACCCCTACATGCCCCCACCAGACCCCTAACACCCTACCTAACCCCTACATACCCCTCCAGACCTCCAACTTCCCCTCCTGCCTCTCTTAACCCCAAGCCTCAGAGCCATTCCAGCCTAATCTAGACACCCTTTCAACTCTCATGGCAATTTGTCACTCTCAATGCGACCCCCTCCCCCCCCCACAGCGACTCCCTCCCACCGAGCCCAGAGTGGATAGAGGAAAGGATGTTGGAAGGGTGAGGGAGGAAGGTTCGGGGGCGCATCTCCCTCTCAGTTCTCTCTGACCTCCATTTCGTCAGGACCCCCGAAATTTTTTTTTCTCTATCACACTCGAAGGCTTTTATGGAGCAACGATAAGGATTATTTTTTCCCCATCTACTCCCGGTCCGTTTTCAGTATATATTGGTGGTGCGTTTAATCGTGTGTGTGTGTGTGTGTGTGTGTGTGTGTGTGTGTGTGTGTGTGTGTGTGTGTGTGTGTGTGTTTGTGTGTGTGTGTATGTGTGTGTGTGTGTGTGTGTGTGTGTGTGTGTGTGTGTGTGTGTGTGTGTGTGTGTGTGTGTGTGTGTGTGTGTGTGTGTGTGTTTTACGGTAAGTAGCAGACGTGAGGGTGGTGTTACTTTTTTTATTATTATTTTTATTATTTTCCTTTTTTTTTATTTTTGAGTGTGGTGGAAGTGGAGTGGGGAGGTAATCTTGGTGTAGAGGGACGCCTTGGTAATCGAAGTGGTGACGGTTACTTGCTGCTCCACTTTGGTAACCACTCACCCGCGGACATTTCTCTAGAGGGGAATGATGTTGAAACGAATTTTTTTGAGAGGGGAAAATGGAGACACGATATGCATTTTAGGGTTTTTTTTATATATCATAGTTTTCATGGAATTTTCATTTTCATTTCTGGACCTTTTTTTTTTTTTTTTTTTTGTACTTGATCCGTATATGTAATTTGTTTTCCATGACGCCATTTTTATTTTACACTTAAATTTATTACTTAATTCTATATCCAAATTTCCTCACATACAAATAGACAGATACATATCCTTCCCTCTCTCTATCCTCTCTGTCTTCCCCTCTCTTTGTGTCAATTTTTTTCTCTTATTTCACCAGCAGGCAGCAACCCAATGTCAGTCAGTCAGTCGCTTGCAGTACGAGTATTTCAACATCCGCGTACCACTACTCCCTCCACCACCATCACCACCACCACCCTCACCACCACTCCTCCCATCATCACCCATTCCTCTCCCTTATTTTCCCTTCTTCCTACACTGCAATTTATCTCTCACCACTATTCTCATCACCATCCATCCCTCCGTAACCTCCCCTCTTTCCATCGTCACCATTTTTCCCTCACCATCACCACCACCACCACTATATTAAAGTACCTACTCTTTGCTCACTCACCTCCTCCTCCTTCACCATTATCATCATACATTCCTCTCTTCCCTCTCCCTTACTCCCTTTGTAGTTGAAGCATGCACTATTTTCCCTTTCTCCTTCCATGTCATCACCACCACCACCACCACCACCACCAGCACCACCACCACCACCATCACTGCCACCCCCGCTGTCACCTGATCTAATAAAACTCATCCGCCTGTGACGAATCTTTGGGAATTCAATTATGATTCACTTCTATTCAATTGTTGTACGGGTGGCAGGCAGTGAGGGATTAAGGGCAAGGAAAGAGTAGGAGGTGGCAGTGTGTGTGTGTGTGTGTGAGAGAATTTCATGCGTAAAGAAATACATATTGATATTTAGATTCAGTAACATGTGCATGGGACGAAGATTCATACATATTGTGACTTGTTTTCCTCGTTCCTTTAGGTTATTCATGTTTCTTGTTTTCTCCTTTTTTACTGAGGGAGTTTGTAAAAGAGATCACGATGAATAGAGAGGAATAGATACGAGAGATGAAAGCGAGTAAGAAGAATAAGGAGAAGGAGAAGGAAGGTTTAGCGAATAGGAAGAGTAATTAGTGCAATGTCGATGAGGACAGGTGAGAAGTTTGAGAGGAAAAGGATGATAGGTGAGGAAAAGTTTAAGGTCGAAAATGAAGGTGAAATAGGAGAGGTAATGGATGAGAAGAAGAGACGAAGGGTAAAGAGGACGGATTGAGAGGGAGGAGCAGGGATCCCACCTCGGAAGGATCAAATATTTACCTTTTCAACCACACCTGGACTGAGGGTGCGGGAAGGATGGTAAAGAAAAGGAGAAAAAAAATATAGGAAGAAGGAAAGAGAAGCGTTTGGGGAATTAAATAAAAAAATTATGTGTAGAAAAGTTAGGTTATATGACAGACAGACAGAGAACGAATAGATAGACAGGCAGACACACAGGTATGATGAAAAAATATATAACCAAACAGGAAGGGTAGGACCAGGCCGAGCAGACACTCAACACGCTGACCACTCACAACAAAATCCCAGAAAACTGCCGACGTACATCCTCTTTCTGCCTCCCTCGGCGCTTCCTCAGACCTCTATTCCATCTTCCCTACAGCCTCTCCTCACCTCCTCTTCCACCTCCTCTTCCACTCTCTACTCCACATCACCTCTTCCTTCCATACCTCTCCTCTCCACCTCTCCACCAACCAACATGTCATTAAATTAAGGGAATCTGAGAGGCTGGCGATAACCGAGGGACCAGATGAGTTCACGGAGGGCCAAGGGGGCGAAGTTTGCGTTCCCACAGTGTAAATTAGGCAACGGTGAGGAAGATTCGCGTGTGTATGTGTGTTTGTGTGTGTATGAGGATAGTTAAAGTCTGTGTCATACCCATAAAGGGCTAGAATGACGACCTAAACTTCTAATACAAATATCAACATTCCCCTCCCACCCTGTTACCATCCAACCCCTCTCATCCCACTCCTTCTCTCGCTCCTGAAGCACCCTCAGCGGCGCTCTTGACGTAGGAAGAACGTGTCGCCTTTAGGCAATTGTGACAAACTCAAAATTCTAGCTGAGTGTTGTCTGTGGCCGCTTACGTCACGCCGATCTCAGCTTTCGTCATTTTGAAAATCCTCGGCTTTACTTTTATTTTTCTTCCGTCGCTGCTCCCCACACCCCCCCCGAGCAGAAGTTGGGGCTAGTCCGGAGTTGTCTCAAGTTGTCGAGCTATCAAGGGATTCGCCTTCAACCGAGAAAAGAAAAAAAAGGAGGAAAGGAGAGGAGAAAAAAAAAGTATCCTGCGTCATTCTCTAACTTCGGTGTGTGAGGGAGTTAGGCGGCATTAGGGTCATCTCCTTTTCGTGGCTAAGGTTAACGTGAGGCTTGAAGGAGGAGGAGGAGGAAGAGGAGGAGAAGGAGGAGGAGGAGGAGAAGCAGGAAGAGGAGGGAGAGAGGGAGGAAAAGTAAAGGGTATGAATGTTTAAGGGACAATTATGATGTGGAATAGATGGCCCAATCTATTTGTGCAACAAGCGTATATTGGGATACACAGAGTCGTTATCTTGCATCCACGTTTGTTCTGCGCGTAATATTAGCACGTCAGAACTTCCCTCATCTGTTTGTCGAGGGTGTGTTATTAGGGTACACAGAGTTGTTATCTTGCCTGTGTTTGCTCGGCATGCAATTTTAAAAGCGTAGAAAACTTGTCGCCATAACCTATTGTTCCAACATGCAGAATTACGGTGTTTAAAGGATCGCCGCCCCGTCCCCCTATCATCTATTTGTTCACTATGATAACACTGCACAAGACAACACGTGTCACATCGCCCGTCCCACCCACCTGTTATCATGTCACTGTCAGGGGAAAAACACGTCACAACAAGACAACACACAAACCCCTTAACTTCAGACGAGCGTTTTGATGCGAAATAGTCACCAACAGCTTCTGCAATCCTCCATCAAAGCACCCACACTCCTCCCCCCTTCAATGCCCTCCTACTACATGTCAAGCAAACAGAAAAAAAAGGTCCATGTATTGCTAGCCCGATATGTTTCCTTCCATGTATAGACTATGAATAGATATCGTCATGTACAGTCGGGTGCATATATTCCTACCCACTACACTACACTACACTACACTACACTCCCTCTGCTCTCTGACTCCAGTGGTGCAGCAAAAGGGGGTAAGGGATTGCACCAAAGTTTCATCGTAGTTCCCCCTTGCAAAGTATCTCTGGACGGATGAAAATGGTAGCGTGGTTATTGAGGGGAAAGAGGAGGATAGAAATACTCCTGGCTTATCACGGCTGAATGTAGGGACGGGAGCGAAAAAGAGAACCTTGAATCTGGTGTGGAAAGGTGTGTAGAAGGCAGAGGGTGAGAGGATGTTTAGAGAAAGAGTGGAGGAAGAAGGGAAAGAGAGGGAGAAGAAATGTGTTGATAATGGAGGGGATGGGAAAGCGGTGAAGGGATGCGTGTATGGAAATGCCAGCAGGAGTAGGCGGAGTGAGGGAGTGAATGGAGTTGAAATGGAGTAAATGTGGAGGGAGTGGAAAAGCGAAGTCACAGAAACACAACTATAGAATGGAATGAAATGGAACAGAGAAAGAGAAAAGACTGATAGCCACAGAAGCGGAAACAAAGAAAAATTGACATGTTTTGAAAAGAAAGAGAGGAAAAGAGTAAAACAAAGAATAAGGAAGAACTGTTGATTTCAAAGAGAGAGAGAGAGAGAGAGAGAGAGAGAGAGAGAGAGAGAGAGAGAGAGAGAGAGAGAGAGAGAGAGAGAGAGAGAGAGAGAGAGAGAGAGAGAGAGAGAGAGAGAATAGGGCCATATAATTAAGGAAAGAAAGAGAGAAGATGGAGATAAGAGTTAGAAAGCTTTCTCTCCACCTGGAACTGACAGCAGAGACAAAAAGTGGGACCAGGAAGAGCATGAGGACCACGAGAAGGAGGAAGATGAGGAGAGGAAGGCATGCGAAAGAGAGGGAATATGAGAACAAAGAAAATATATAAGGGAAGAAAACGGAGGAAGAGGAAGAGGAGTAGGAAGAAGAGGATAAGATGATAAGGCTTAATGAGAAGGAAGGAAGAAGGAAACAATCCAAGAAATTCCCAGTAATTCAAGAACAAGAGGAGGAGAAGGAAAATTAAAAAGGAGAAGGAAGAAAATAAAAAAAAGAATATCAATAGAAAAAGAAGTAGGAGGATAAAAAAAAAATCCAGTGATATTAATAAAAATTGGAAGGGTATACAGAAACAGTGATATAAAAAGAAAGAGAGAGAAAGACAGGCAGACAGACAGACAGAGATTTGAGGAAAAGATATGAGTTTTGGGTACGTGCAGTGAAGAATGAGGGACGCAGCGAGGGATAAAATGATATGGGAATAGGAAAAGGAGGAAGAAAAGGAGACAAGCATAATTAGGAAAGCGAGTGGAGCAGCAGCAGTAAAAAGAAAATAAATAAAAATGAGATATGAGAAAGAGAACGAAACTAAGAGGCACCAACAAGCCTTCTACATTAGAGAGAGAGAGAAAGAGAAAGAGTGAAAGATAGAGAAAATGGAAAGAAACAACATAAAGAGTAAGAGGAGAACATCAGAAGAAAATGAATTAGTAAAGGAACAGCGAAAGGAGAAGAAGAAGAAGAAGAAGAGGAAAACAGCAAAGCGAGAAAGGGGAGGAGTAGGAGAGGAAGACTGAAATTAGAAGGTGAAAATGGAGAAGGGTGTTTAGGGGTCACGAGGGGAACTTGTTGACCAGAATTCGATGGAAGGAACAGAGTAAGGAAGCCCAAGGGAAACACTCCGAGGTAAAGTAAAGTGCACACGCCCATCCATACACACACACGCCCTCACCGACGCCCCCAAGACAATGGAGGGCGTGGAATGTGCATCGAGGGAAGGGAAACAAGAGTAGATAGAAGTGGAGAATCGAAATCAATCGGAAATAAGTTTATGCAGACTAGTTATTCATCAAACACTGGAATCATATAAAAAAAACACTGGAATCATATATAAAAAAAGAAAAATCAGTCGCCTAATGGAATATATTATCACTCTAGAATGAATTACCATCGAACCACAGCTATTGGTCACCTTAAAGACTCGATAATTTTCATCTCCAAAATTCACCTTATCAGCTTATTATCAGCATCACCTCGGCCACCCATCACGCCCCAGGGAGGATATTGAAAAGCCTTAATTCACCAGCTTGGCCCAAACTAACCACACTAGGCCAATGAGGAGCACGAGAAGCCAGCCTTTCTTGATTAACGATAAGGCTTCAACAATAGAAAGCCTTATCATTATAATTATCCAGAACACATTATAGCATAAGAAAAATTTTGAGCAGTGGATTTTTTTTATACTTTTATGTTGTAGATCACACGTTAGCCTGCAGGTGTAGCGAGGTGTTGGAGGTGCAAGTGTGGCAGTGTTTCCAGCAGGTGGCGAGGCGAGGCTTGTTAGCTGAAGGGGAAGGTGTTTGTAGTTAGTTGGTGAGGCGAGAAAGGCATCTTTTTGCCGCTCAGTGAGGTGTATAAACAAGGAATATTTCAGTGTGAGGACAGAGTTACACACACACACACACACACACACACACACACACACACACACACACACACACACACACACACACACACACACACACTACCTACACACATTACCCACGCTTTAGCAAGTGGAAAAAGTGGAACAAAAAGAACTGAATTAACTATCCCGAACACGTATCGCAAAAAGAGGCAACTAAGCTGAAAATATTTAAGCAGCACGAATATACAATGGACTTTAAACACAATAATCGAGGCTGAAGCGTGCTGGTGGTGGTGGTGGAGGTGGTTGTGGTGGGGATTTGGAAGTAGTTGTGAGGAGATTGGGGACGCAGTGGTGGTGGTGGTGGTGGTGGTGATGGTGGTGGTGGTGTGGACGCAACAATAACTGGGTAGGATTCTTGGAGTGTCCGGCGGCATAATCCTTCACTCTGTCTGCGAGGAAGTGAGGAGGAGAGCCACGGAAATCCTGCTTCATGGATCTCTCCCTGAAGCGCTCTATCCACACCACCACCACCACCACCACCGCCGCCACCGCTAGAAGCCCTTGTCGCCACGGTTTCGTTTCGCTGAGTAAGATAAGGTGGTGGTGGTGGTGGTGGTGGTGGTGGTGGTGAAAATTGTTAATGAAGAGAAGGAAGGGATGAGTCTTGTCCTGCCTCTTCATTTATTTCTAAGTCATTTCCTCCGTTCCCTCCTCTCTCTCTCTCTCTCTCTTTCTGTCTCTTTTTATCTCTTTCTCTATCTGTCTTTCCTATTAACTCCTTTACACCCACCCACCCACCCCCACACACACACACACACACACACACACACACACACACACACACACACACACACACACACACACACACACACACACACACACACACACACACAGGAAGGATGGTTGCATTAGAGACACAGTTACGCTCTTTAATCACACCTGTATACCACACCTGCTGTTCGTCCGTAATTCTCCGCGCCTACCTGATGGGGAGGCTTACCTGGCGTGCCTTTCCTTAATACAAAATTCCCGTTTAAACCGTACGATAGGATAGTGAAAATACCTTAATTGTTTTTCCAGCACACACACACACACACACACACACACACACACACACACACACACACACACACACACACACACACACACACACACACACACACACACGTTTGTATCGCGTGTAATCACAGGTGCACTAACAACCTTGCACAGGCACTCTACTCCCCTGTCCGGCACGCCCACACCCGCACATTTTACTCCCAATTGGCGATTTGTTTCGGTTTTATCGGGGAAGAGCGGAGCGGGGGCGGAGGTGGAATGGGAAGCGGTGGACGGACGGGAGGGAGGTTAGGTTGGGGGTTTCAGTGAGGTTCATTGTGGAGGGTATAAGGGGGATGGATGGTTAGGGGGTTGCCGCTCCCCTACTGTTTAGAAGTGAAAGCATGAAAATACTCTATACTTTGAACAAATTACTTAGAGAAAGTTTCGGCAGCACAACAATATAAAGTTTTAATCCTTAATGTGACAGGCGGATGAGATGGTGGTGAGGGGAAGGGAGGTGGATGAGGGGAGAAGGTAAGAGGAAAAGGGCGTCGTAGAGCAGTAAATGAGATAGTGAGGAGGAAAATCTGGGTTGCTGAGTGTCTGTGTGGGTGGGTGGTGGGTGTGGGTAGGTGGGTGGAGCAGGACGTTGAGTGGACTAGAGTGGATAATTTGGACATGGAGGACGAGAGGGAAGACAAAAGCATTAATGGAGTGGGGGAATGAAATGGGCAGAGAGAAAATGGAACTTGCGAAGGTGAGTGGATTGGGCGGATAAATGGTGTGGGTGGATGGGTGGGTGGGGTGAGGATGGGTGGGCGGCCTCTTTTGTGCGGCGGCAGCTGTGATAAGGCGGTGTGGGCGGCGGGAGGCGGTGGAGGTTGAGGTGGAAGGCAGAAGGAAAGACAGAGGAAGGTTGAGGCTAGGCAGGTGGAGGGAGGAAGGTGGGGGGGGTTGGGGGTTGGGGGAAAGGTAAGGGTTTGAAGGTATTGTTGTAGACTTCTGAAAGACATCAATGGTTTTTTGGTGGGAAATTTTTGAAAAGGTTAAATGTTTGGCCCTTAGTAGTTTTTTTTCCTTTCAATTTTTTCTTATATGTTTGCGTGTGTGTGTGTGTGTGTGTGTGCGTGTGTGTGTGTGTGTGTGTGTGTGTGTGTGTGTGTGTGTGTGTGTGTGTGTTGAGGGAGTTTTAGTTCGTTTAGTTTTCTTGTTAAGTTTGCCTTTTTTGTTATTTGTTTTACGTACCTTCGTCAGTTACGACCAATATTCTTTGCATGGCCATCGGAAGGTCTTCGTATTGGTGTGAAAGGAGTGAGTTTACTTTACGTCGATATCTATTTCCTTTTCATTTCCACTAATCCTTTTATCTCTGTCAACCTTGACTTTACTCTCCTTTACTACTTCCTGCAACTTTCTCTCTCCTACTTTATTTTTATTTCTCTCGCTCTCTCTCTCATTGTTCCTCTTCTCTCTCTCTCCCCTTCCCTCCTGCCTCCATTTTGCGCGAGGGGTTCAACTTGGAAAGCGTTTGTCCAGTTGAACATTTAATCTTTTCACTTCCTTGTATTTAAGTGTTGCTTTGTTTTGTAGATGTATCTCTTTGCTGCCCAAATTACTGTCCCCAGCGCCTCTTGATTTACCTCCTGCTCCTCTTCCTCCTCCTACATTATGACCTAGCTGTGCCCTGCTCTGCCCTGCTCCCCCTGCTGCTGCTGCTAATTATGGGTGTCTGCCGCTGTTACGAGCCATTACATCAGCTCCTGTCTTGTTTATTTCTCGGTCGGAGGATAAAGCGCGCTGTCCCGGTGAGATAAAGCGTCTGTTTATCCGAGACTTTATCTTTTTCACCGGCAAGGGAAGGAGGAGGCAAGCCGCTAGGGTGAGGCCTCGGCGTGGGTGCAGTCTCCCTCCCTCTTGTTGCATCTTATCTCTCTTCTCTGTCTTCTCTTGTGGTTCTTCCGTCCAGCGTTTTCTTTGGCCCGTCAGGAGCAGGAGGCCGACCCATGTGTCTCCTTAATCAAATATGGCGGCTCCTCATTTTTCTGTGGCCTCGTCCGGCTGTCGGTTTGGCTGTCCGTCTTTACATCTTCCTATATATCTTTCCACCTTTTTTCGGGTTTGGCTCAATGGATAGATGGATGGCGGTGTGGCTGAATGAATAGATGGATGGATAGATGGATGGGGCTGTTGCCATGGCTGTCCCCATCAGTTTCCTGGGTAGACGGTCCTTCCGCCTCTGCCACTGTTCAGCATTTCTTCATTTCGCGCGGATCGCAACGCGTTCCCATTAAGCCGATCCTATTTGGCTTTCTCATCTAGCGTTCCTATCGTGCCGGAGGACCTGCGACGAGCCTTTCTAATTTGCGCCCCATAATTCTTGGGACGCGCGCCATTAGAGTGTGTTCGTTATCTGGCCACGGCTTCGGCGGATGAACGGTACGACGCGCCCTCATTGTGTAGACGCGACGAACACACCGCCTGGAGACCCGCCTACAGATGTTTGTGTATTGGTTGTTTCAGGTAACCAGGCGACTGTACTTCTGTTTTGAGGAAGCCTAAAATCAGCCATACTTCTACTCCTGCATCTACTACTGCTGTTATTCCTCTTCTCTTAATTCTATCTCGCATCTTTTCCGCCTTAAAGGTATTTCATATAATTCCTCCATTACTGTCGCTTTAATCTTGTTTCGTTTTCATTATCACCGAGGCAGCAGAGTAATGGTATTCCCGGGAGTTGAAAGTCAAGGCACCGGACAGTCCCGAGAGAGTTTTGAAGTTTCGAAACACTTTAGGGAACCCTCGAGCATACACGACACACTTACCTGAACCTTGAACTCCGAGCCACCAAAACTCCTGAGAGAGTCTCCTTCTCGACAATCCAACAGCCTTCTCTTCCCCTCCTTCCTCCTCCCCTCGACCCCCATCAAAGTCCTTCTCCAACAGAAGCTCATTGTATTCAATTTGGAAGTGCAACAACACCTCGCAAGAAGCTGGGGTTTAATATCAAAGGTGTTATCCTCCTCCTCTTCCTCCTCCTCTTCGTCCTCCTCTTCCTCCTTCCTGTCAATTCCTTTTATATCGCAAGGGCGTAATGCAGGTGGGAAGTGAGCGGGGGAAGATAAAGGAGGAGGAGGAGGAGGAAGGGAAGAGTATTACAGGTGTGTTGACTGGAGAGGTGAGAACGCGGGAGGATAAAGAGGCGTAAGGATGTCTAGTGAGTGGGAAGGAAGGTGGCAAATACCGTAAGAGAAGCTTGGAGATATTATGAGGAGGAATATTATAGAAATGGAAAGAAGGAAAGGAAGTAAAGATTTTAAAGGATGATATGAAGGTCAGTGAAATGACCAGAGAGGAAGAGGAGGATCAGGAGGAGGAGGAGGAGGTGGTAGGGAAGGAAGAGGGAAAAAAAGGAGTAGAAAGAGGAAGAAGAGGAGAACTTTGCCTTCACCTGGGTCAACACAAAGGAAATAACAATTTTGTCGACAAAGTTTCTGAAAAAAATATGCGTTTATGCCCACACACACACACACACACACACACACACACACACACACACACACACACACACACACACACACACACACACACAACCGCAGCGTGATTGAAAGTCGTTTTGACCATAACCATTTCCATAAAAACTCTAATTGAAATTCTGAGTTTTGGTTTTTATTTTTGTATGCAGAGTGAAGTGGCATCATTTTTAAAGTTACTGTAGATAGGATTGTGTTGTTGTTGTTGTTATTATTATTTCCAAAATTGAGAGAGTTTGACAGCCAATGAAGCGTTCTTGTTTTATTTTTAGTTTGGTTCACTCTAGAGAGAGAGAGAGAGGGAGAGGGAGAGGTACAGGTGGAATCGAAACTTCAGAAATACAAGCATCGAACACTTGTAGTAGTAATTGGTATGGGTTTACAGAGGTTTGTGGACGAGGCTTTCAATACGAGGGGAGTTTATCCATTTATACTTCTCTTCTCATTCTTTATTCAATCTATTTTTACCTATTTCCTCCACTACTATCACTACTATTACTACAACACATAATTTCCTCTTCACCTTGAGAGTACTTCCACACCTACCCACCTCCCTCTGTCTGTCTCTCCACATCAAACTCCCCCTGTCACCCTGTCTATTTCCTCCTCTTCCTCTCCCTCTTCTTTCCTTACCTGAGGCCTGGTGTCTATCTCTCCCCGCCTGTCACCTGTCACTTTCTCTCCATCTCCCTCCATGCTGTTCTCTCTCTTGCTTTTGTGATAAAATTCATGTACTTTTATCAATTTTTCGATATGCAAGAATTTGATTTTTTTTTTTTATATATCTATCTTTATCTCTCTATCTCTCTTTCTCTCTCTGCCACCCTTTCATTTAATTAGTCTTATTTTTTTTTCTGGACTTTCTCTTCTCTTATTTTTCACTCTTCCCTTTCTCGTTTAAGTATTTTTTTGTGTTTTTATTTACTCTCTTCCTTTCACTCCTTCGTCTTTAAGTGTGTCTCTTTTAACTTAGAGTATTATTATTATTATTATTATTATT
>JAXIVD010002060.1:54211-68488 GCA_036785275.1 Cancer borealis
ACTGGGTTTGTGGGGCAAATCAGTGTTAACGTAATAGGGCTGCTTGTAGAGAAAGTCCAATGCCCTTATCCCTTAATAAAGATTGGAGGGAAACTCTTTACTATATAAGACTCACAGAAGGTCACTGCCAAGGGTCTTCCTAGAAATGAAGCCGACTCACATGTATCCGTCGTCGATTGATACACTGGACCTACTGGAGAACATCAAAACAAATTATCATGCTACAGTGTTCAAAATTATCTTTTAAAAATAGGTATTCCTATCCTCACTTTATTGCTATGTACCTTGCAACAGGCCTATTCTGGACATAATATTCACTCCGGGGAGAGCATAAGGAAGAGAATTGACCTGAAAGACATCAAAGGTGTCTACCGGATTTCCTCTGATGGGGATTGTGAAGTAGAAGCTGTGCGAGTCGTGCAAGGTTGTGGGTCTAGAGGTAACTCTCATTACATCCCTATATAATGCTACATATTCTGGTACTGGTGGGAATAACAGTCCAGGCGGTCTTATTGACGCCTCTTTCAGAATACTTAGTAACACTTCATCTGATATTATTGTGGGAGTCACACGTGTTTGTAACAATGCGAAGAGTTCCATCTTCAAGTTAATATTATCATTGGTGAGTGCAATCAGAGCAAGTTCTAGATTCATAAGAGCTTCGAGCATCCTTTGTTCTCCTTCAATTGTTAACGTTTGAATAGAAAATTTTCTTATTATTTTATTTGACAGTGTTGAAGCGTCTTGCAGCCTAGATAAAGCTGCATCCATCGAGGGCATTTCTCTAATAGTCATATTCAAAGTACTTGAGTGAACATTTAACATCACCCTTTCTTTCTCTTTCAATTTATTAATTGGTTGCATCTTATTGTGTATTTCGTCTACCTGTTCTTGTGTTGCTGTGCCAATAAGAACATTTGAGATGGATCGTAATATATTGAAAGTACCTCTCCTTACCTGGTATGGTTGAGGATCAGTTCCTACGATATATCTTAGGAATTCGTTTGTTTCTACAAATAATTTTTTAAAGTTCTCTATCAAAATTCTGTAAGGTTCTCTTTAGTGAAGCTACTATTTGATAGCTACTGTTCATGTGTTCTACGTTCTATGTTTGCTGTCATGTTCCTAACTTGTATCAGTGGATTCTGCACATCTTGGGTCCTCAGGTCAAAGGGAAAAGGGAATATGGGGTAAGGCTTTTTGTGCACCACTTCCTCATCCATTTGTTTAAGGGTATGCATAAAAATGAAGCTACAGTTAATGGGTCCCTTTCGGTAGCAAAGACATCTTGATATTTCTTGATAAGTGCCTTTAATACTTCATTCGCTTCAGTTCCTGAGGGCAACTTTTTGTCGACCATTTCATACAGTCTCTGTAACTTTATTTCCTGAGCGACCTTGGGTCTGTCACCCCTTTAGGCAACGCGAACTACCACTGACAGCTCTGGTGCGTATAAACTTGACCTACACGGTTGGACTGCTCCTATTGTCTTATCTGTTTCTACTTTTATTCCTTCTAGTGTTCTACATTTATTTATATATTGCACTGTAAAAATTGATTGGTTTTCATTTGCCATTTGGTGTAACTTTACCACTCCTGGGCAAAGTATTCTGGCTTGTGGATTGGTGCGGCAAGGTTCAAATAATGCTTCGTCAAGACCCACAAGTAGAGTAGTGAATGTCATGTTCCCAGGTGTGGAGGACATCACACTCACCGATTCTATTACACTGGCACCAACATATTCAGTGTGTCTAGTTGACTCACTTCCTGTTACGTCTTCTCTCTCCCGATCACTTCCGGTTGTGTGACTCATTGACCCTGCTGCTCTCTTATCATCTTCACTTCCTGTGTGGGCTCCTCATGTTCCCTTTACTGTGTCATCATCATTGTTCTCTCGCTTCCCTCGTTTGGTGTCGGGCCTCTGCTGTGCCCTTATCTTCCTTGTTTGTCTCTTCTTCCTCGGCCATTTGTATCACCGTCACTCTTTGTCCACTTCCTCGGGATGTTACCACTGCTATATCTCCATTTATTTTCACCTCGACAAAACTTTGTTCTGCCATTGTTTTTTATGTTCAGTCCTACATTATTTCGCTTTAGATAGTCTACACCCAATACTACTGGTGTTGGCAGTTCATAGTGACTCACCACTACCATCTCTTGTCTAATACTTCCTGTACTGACCTTGACCACGACTTCTATTTTTTTCTTTTGTAATTAATTGTAAGGTGATTATTTAAACCACAATTAGCTCATTGCCTCTTAGGGGCCTTTCTACACTCATTTGTGCGGTGATTATTCATCCCGCATCTGGCATCTGGGTCCTCTTTTCTTACAACGTCGTGCCATATGCCCGATTCCCTGGCAATTGTAGCATCTGAATGGAGGTTCATCCGTTTGCCTCGTGCCCATGGCCATATTTTCGGTTTGCCTGACTTCTCTTCTTATGTCAGCGTCTGTAAGTTTATAGTGTGGGTGATTGCGTACAAACTGTAACGTGAGATGGTATACCTTCACTGGATCATTTTGCTCGTGTGTTGGGATAAAGTTGTTAAACTCAGGGGGAAAGGCCTCCATAAACACCATTATCAGGTCTCCTTTTACGTATGGGGTGCAATCCAGGTCCATTTTAATCATAGTCTGCATTAGCAAATCCATTCTTATGTAAAACTCACTTATCGTTTCTCCTGATTTTCTCTTTGCATTACGTAACTCGTTTCTATATTCAACAAAGTCTTTCTCCTCTAGATACACTTCTCTTAATTTATCTTTTACTGCTGCCCAGCAGTAGCCATGTGCTAGTATGGCTGACAATATTACGGATCTAGCTGATCCTAATGTATATTGGTTTGCCAGCTGTATTCTTGCCTCATCTGTCCAGTTCGTCCTGGTTCTGGCTTCTAGATCTTCTATCCATTGAGAAATACTTATTTCGCACAAGTACTCCGGGTTTTCCTCGCACCATTCTTCACCTCCATTAAAATATCGTAATCCCTGCACTCTAGCTAAGTTGATTTTCGTAATATCGTTTATAATCTGTTCTAAATCTTGGAATTGCATTAAGGTTGTTCCTTCTACATTTCCTGTTCCTGCCCCTAGGCCTAAACTATGTTGGCTCTGGGTTGGGGAGGCTAACAGATCCTGGTCCTGTTGGGGAATTCTAGTATTTTCCATTTCGAAGTTTTCGTAGAACCACTCAAGAGACTCAGTACTTTCTTCGGTTCTATTACTACACCTGATGGAATGTATGCGACTTCAGGAGGGCAATGAATTATTCTTTGCCTTTGACCTATATCAAAGGATATAAATGATCGAAGCTCTTTTGTTTGAACTCAGACTAACACAACACAGTTATATCCCACTTATTCGCTTCTGCCACTGTTGTAACCCGTTTCTTCCACTCTTAATTACTTTACTCAATTTATCAGTTAGATGTAATTCATTTGAGTACAACATTTAGAAAGGGTGTTGGTTATTATTCCAAGGATCCTCAAGAGTAATATGCTATAGAAGGTCAAGGTAACAGATCACGTTTGCTCCTCGAAACGTGAGTTTAGGGATATAAAAGTTTATGCTGTCTTTATATTTATTCTTATATATAATATTACTTCTTGTACTGCTTCTTCATTATTCTCAATGCTAATACTTCATGTATTAGTTATCAATTCTACTTGTAACACACACACGTTATATAATAAACGACGCACTAATCATAAATATATCCTAATTAGCCTACACATTAATAAATCCTAACTATACCTTTTAGACCCTTGACAATATCTACACAACCTTAACCCGACTCTCAGCTTCTACTCACAACAATCAGCAACATGTCCGGTCATAATGTCTCCTTCTGGCTGGCCCTCTCCTCAAGTATTACTTGTATTCTTCTTGTAAGGATTCTTCTTCCTTCTTATATCCTTCTTATTCTCTTGTATTTTTCTTCCTTCTTATATCCTTCTTAATCTTTTGCATTCTATTTTGTTTTCTCTCTCTGTTTCTCTTGGGTTCTTATGCTTCTTTCTAGTTCTGCGGACTTGGTGTTTTCTTGTCTTCTCCTTAGCTGATAGCCAAGCAGGTTTTGGGTGTAAGTGGAAAGTCCCAAAGTTGTTCTACTCAAGACGAGTTCTGGGTAGCTTCTGCCTTCTCGGTGTTCCTGATTCACCGGAGTGTGGTCGGATCATGGGGGCGTATTCGGTGTGACGTCCCTTTGCCTACGTGACTTGCTGCGGGGTCAGTAGTGTACCGAGGGCAACTATGGGCGTGTCTATGTATGTCCTGTTATAACTTCTGGTCCCTACAGTGGCTGGTGTCGTGTTCCCTATTCCTGCCTGTCGTTTGTGGGTTCTAACAACTGAATAAATGATGGAGTGACAGACAGACGGACAGACAGGCAAACGGATATACACAAAAACAAGCAGATCGACAAACAGAGGAAACACACACACACACAAAATAAAAAACACATAATAGTAATCAAACCACAAACTTATACCTTGAAACAAACATTCCATAATAATAATCAAAACAGGCTACATATAAATAGTACAAGCGTGAATAACCTTTTAACATGTATCGCAAAAAACAGAGCAGAAGGAGAGTAATTGCGCAAGAGTAACACCTGACGGGGCTCCCCTTTTAGCCTGACGAGGGGACAGGTCGGAGTCAGTTGCGTGTGAGGGGAGAATGGAGATGTGGAGAGCATGGGGGAGAGGGAGAACAGGGGAAGGTGAGACTCGTGTGGTTTGAAAAGGCAAGGGAGGGGGCTTAAGGGGAGGAGGCTAAAGGGGGAAGGGAGGCAGGAATGGAGGTGTGTGTGTGTGTGTGTGTGTGTGTGTGTGTGTGTGTGTGTGTGTGTGTGTGTGTGTGTGTGTGTGTGTGTGTGTGTGTGTGTGTGTGTGTGTGTGTGTGTGTGTGCGTGCGTGTGTGTGTGTGTGTGTGTGTGTGTGTGTGTGTGTGTGTGTGTGTGTGTGTGTGTGTGTGTGTGTGTGTGTGTGTGTGTGTGTGTCACTTGTATGGTGCTTGTCACTAACACACACACATTCTCTTTTTTTTCTCTATATTTTTCTTTCTTTCTTATTATCGTTTTTCTTACAAGTGAACACACGAAAAGGAATACCAAGCAAACATAAAAAAAAAATTTTTTAAACATAGTAAGACTTATCACTCATATCAAAAGTATATACATAAAGGAAGAGAATAACAAGTATAAATATCATTTTTACTTCTTCACCATTTCTAATATTTAATCTAAAAATATGCAGGTTTTATGGAGTATATATAAACTTATTTGAATAGTCAGCATTCCGTGATTACTGACTTAAATTTCAGGGTAAAAAATTCCTTGATGTTGATAAAAGAAAGAAATTAGAATGTATTTGTGTGTGAGAGAGAGCAAGAGAGAGAGAGAGAGAGAGAGAGAGAGAGAGAGAGAGAGAGAGAGAGAGAGAGAGAGAGAGAGAGAGAGAGAGAGTTTATATGCGTGTTATGTATGTGACTGAGTGTTTGCTTGTGTGTTTGTATGCGTTTATAATTAAGTATTTTCGTAAATGCCTTAAGTGACTTCGTTTGGCTTTTATTTATTTATTTAATTTTTTTTTTGCTCTAATTTTCGCATGACTTGTGAGAGAAAATAAAGTGAGCGGTGTGGAAATCAGTGCAACACTCCCACGCTTTGACCTTGAAGACTGACTTAGTAGCGTTCCACCTGCATCAATCTCCACACTTAAAGGAATATTGAGTCAATACTTTATGATAACCTTGGGAGAGAAAAAAAAAAATAAATAAACGCCTCCTGTGTGATACATACCAGTTTAAAGAGAATGGTTAAAAGTTTACCAAAAATCAAGTCATGTTTATATATTTTCAAAGTCGTGGAGTTAAATTTTAAGAAAGTACATAGTCGTTGTAATCTTGATAAAACAAAGGAAGATATACTGTTGTAGATACTATCACTTGAAGGGGTGAAGGCGCTGGTTAAACTATTGCATGACTAACACTAAACGAGGAGTGAGTAGAAAGCTGTGTAGGTAATGTATTAAAAAAATCTATCAGCATAATTCACGTAGTTTATAAGAAAAGAGAATCAGTGAATAGTAGAAAGATAAATGGTGATGAAACATAACTATGAGAAACCCCGCTGTTGGGAGGCTTAGGAAAGGAAAACTGTCCTTGTAACCTAGCCAGAGAGGAGCCGTGAGAGGACGATAAGAGGGACAGGGATGCAAACTTTCTCATGTTCGCTTGACTTAAAAATTGTTTTGTCCTTTATTCTTCTTACATTAACTCCAACTAGTTTAGGTTAAGTTAGAATTTTTGGCGCCAAAATATACCTTTAGAAAACCTGCCATCTTCTTTACTAGCCACCAATCACAGGTTATAAAATCAGTAGGTTATAAAATATTATAGCAGATCGAACGCACAATGGGGGGAGATGCAAAAATAAATGAATAGACAAGAAAATCAGGTGGTGTAGTGGTGATGTTGCGTGTGTGTGTGTGTGTGTGTAGTAGGTGATGATGGTGGTGATGATAATGTCCTTCCGAGGCTAATGACCATAATAACGACCTTAATGACAGTCTTTCCACCACCACCACGATAATTACAGGCTCATGTGTGCAAGTGTGTGTGTGTGTGTGTGTGTGTGTGTGTGTTGGGATGGGTGGGCGATAATCATGACTGCCATTAAGTACCACCTGCTTCACTCCACCTCGCTCCACCATACTTTACACCACCTCCACAGCCCCTCCCTTGCCACTCCACTCATCCATCCCCTTCTCCTTTCCCTTCCCACCCCTTCCCATATCACCCTACCCATTATCCCTCCCACTCTCCTCCCCATCGGCTGTTTCTTCCATCCTTTACCTTCCCTCACTCTCCCCTCTTCTTTCTTTTTCGGTTTACACAGCGATCTGTTATTCTGTATTTGTTTGTAGGCCACTGGGCAGGATGGGTGTGGCGGGGGGGGGGGGAGGAGGGTGGTAGTTGGGCGGGGCGGGGCGGCGCGGGGCGTGGTAGGCATGAGTGGATATTAAGTGGATGACATGGTGAGACTTTTATTAGTTTCAGGCAGGCAACACAAGGGTGTGGTCCTGTCAACACACACACACACACACACACACACACACACACACACACACACACACACACACACACACACACACACACATACACACAGACACACAAGGCATGAAATACGTCGCTGTGAGTTGTCTTGAGTCACTCCTCCTCCTCCTCCTCCTCCTCCTCCTCCTCCTCCTCCTCCTCCTCCTCCTCCTCCTTCTCCTCCTCCTCCTCCTCCTCCTCCTCCTCCTTCTTCTTCTGTGTGTCCTTCGCCGTCCTTCGTGTGTTCCTTCAGTAGCCCCGCACAAGGAACACAGCCTTGGCTGTGAGAATCAGAGCAAGGAGCAAGGAGCAAGGAGTGTGGTTGAGCCTCCACGCCACCTTCCTCGTCCCTGGGAGTGATAGAGAGGATTGGACAGTCATTTGAAGTGGGAGGAAGCCAGCCTCATCTAATGTCCTTATAAAGACTCACTGCTTATCTTTAGGACCTTCTTCCTCCCGCACTAAGAGGCACGCTTGGTGTTCTGCTTCGCGCTATCTGGTACACACGTTCGACTCCCTCACTCCATCTTAGTGTAATAATAATCGATAATCGCTTTCCCCTCCGATGGAAATTATTCAAGGGATATATTAGGTGTTGAAAACCAAGGATATGATTGCAACAAAAGGTTCATCATTTGCTATGTTTGTTTATAATTACGAGTGTTTAATTAGTAGAGTTGAAGTTTTAAAAAGTTAAGTGAAAGGAAATTGAAAAAAAGAATAACTCATTTAAATATGTGAGATTTATTTCCTCAGTTTCCCTTCTGTTATAAATCAAGAAGTTAAAGATGACTGTCAAAGTTGGTGGCGTCATCTGTTGGCCATTGTTATTAGTATTACCTTGAGACTGTAAGGGATGTACATTTCCTTCCTGAACTTACTACATAAACACAACTCACACCTATCGCCCACATCACAGTAACGTGTTCGACATTCATTACAAACTTAACTAACAAACCAATCATGTTGCTATCAAACTAATCAATTACTTAACCAACTGATTGATTAATTATCAAACTACATAAGTGATTAACGCGCTCATAGAATAGTTAACGAACCAACTAATTTACTCTCGGACAAAGAAGAAGAAGAAGAGAAAAAGACGATGGAAAAGGAAAAAATGAGAACAAGAAAGAATAAAAAGGAAAAAATAAGAAAATAGAAAAAAAATTATGGGAAAGAAGATGAAGATGAAGAAAAGACTACGAAAAGGGGGAAAAAATAAGAAGAAAAAAAAATTGAAATAAAAGGATGAAGAAGAAGCTTAATTAAATCAAGGCTCCTGGCACCACTTTCAAGGTTACGCTGGAATGTGACAGGAGTCTTTTTTTAAACCCACCACTGTCGTCCTCACTTTAGGAATCCTTAACTGCATTTTCTTCCCCTCTATGTGCATTCGGCGTCACATTTACGGTGGCATTTATTATTCGTCTTTAAAAAGATTTGATTCTTACTTTTCCTTCGTGACTGCCCGTGGAATGGTGCCAGACTATAAAATTCTGTCCCACGTCCCCTCATCTGCCTGCCTGTCTGTCTGGATGTGTGTCTGTCAGTAGGTAAAATTGTCTGTCTGTTTGTCTGTCGGTAGGTAGGTATAATTGTCTGTGTCTATCTGTTTGTGTTTTTTTTCTCTTTTTCTCTTTCTTCTTCTCTTTCTCTAGACTATATTGAAAACTCATCGAAAAGAGAGAGAGAGAGAGAGAGAGAGAGAGAGAGAGAGAGAGAGAGAGAGAGAGAGAGAGAGAGAGAGAGAGAGAGAGAGAGAGAGAGAGAGAGAGAGAGAGAGAGAGAGAGAGAGAGAGAGATTTAGAGATATTTATTTATTGGCCTTTTTTTTGTGTGTTTTTACAATATATTAATATACAATAATTTCTGCAATCAGGCTAGGTCTGTTAAGCAGCAGCTTTTATACAGACCTGATCAGTTTTGAAAAAATATAAACATAAACGCACGCCAATGTTTCACAAACTAAAGACCTTCTAAATATAATCCATTGTAGAATATACATTTTACCCATAAACATATGCATACATTAATATACACACATAATCCAAGAAACCAAATGCAGTATATATATATACACAGAAACATACGCACATTTGTGAACATATAACCAACATAACAAAATCACAAATATAGTATCATCATACATACATTCACATTCATAGACACAATTAATATTAAATACATACACACACATACAAACAAACATAAATGTACTTCTTACATACATACGTACATCCATCCATCTATACATACATACATACATGCATACACACATACGTACAAACACATATATACATTACATTTATACATACATATACCTGCATACACACATGAACATACATACATACATACACACATACATACATACGTACATGCATATTTTACATACATACACATACAATATAAGCGTAGACACAAATCAAAGTACTTCATACATACAATGCATATACACATACATATACATACATACATACATACATACATACATACACACCTATACATACATACATATACACATATACACACATATACATATACATACATACACACATATACGTACATATACATACACATCCATATACATACATATATACACATATACACACATATACACATACACATACATATACATAGACATAGACATACACATATACATACATACATACATACATATACATATATACACACATACTTACATACATATACATATACATACACATACACACATACATATACACATACATACACATATATACATAAAACACATACATACACATACATATACATACACACATACATACACACATATACATATACATACATATATACACACAAAATATACGTATATACTACATATGCTTGCAGATGTAACACATACATAGACATAAAAAAACAAAACATATGTTCATATATACATAAACGTATTCTTACAAACATATGAAAATTACAAATATAGAAACACATGCTCACTCATGCACATACATATGCACATGCATAAATACATACACCTTCACATACTACAGTGCATACATACATACATAATTTACACATACATACATATATAGACTCCTGTACATAGGTATAGGAGTCTATGATACATATAATACAACAAAAACTTACATAATAATGTCCATCTTCATAATTCATAGTTACTAAATATAGAAGCCTTTATTTTAGTTTTGAATAAGTTAACTGAAGTGGTAATAGACTTAATGTCTTGGTGGAGGTTGTTCCAACACCACACGCCCCTCACACTCACACTTCTCTGGGCGTGTACAGTTCTGCATTGAGGTATTTTTAAATCCATGGGCCTTCTTGTGTTGATATTGTGAGAAGGAAACTCAAATGATGTGTTTATAGGGAAAATATACAGGGATTTGTAAACGAAAAGACATGTTTGAAATAAGATTATATCAGGAAGTTTTATAAGTTTGAATTCCCTAAAGAGAGGGTTTGTATGTGCAAATTTTGACTTGAAATACATAACTCGTATAATTTTCTTTTGTGCAATAAATAAATCATCTAAGAGAGTTTTAAAAGCTCCCCCCCAAACAACTGAGCAATATAATAAATGTGGATAAACTATTGACATATAGACCAATCTAATACATTCTGGAGTTAAACAACTTCTTAACCTGTATAAAACACCTGTGATTTGTGATATTCTTGTACGTAAACTTAATAAGTGGTTTCCAAGTCAATTTTTCATCGATAGTAACACCTAAAAATTTTATATGACTAACTCTACTTATCACACAATTATCTATCTTAATGCTTACATTATCTAAGGTAATGTTTTTACCACATGTTACCATGAAAAAGGTTTTGGAAGCGTTTATCGTCAATTTATTGCTTTTCATCCAATTAGATAGCTTAACCAATTCATTATTTAATGTTACCACCATTTCATCAATTTTAGATCCTTGGATGAAAAGTGTTGTATCGTCAGCAAACAACAAAAATTTTACGTTAGAACTAATACGCACCATATCATTTACATAAATCAAGAATAATAATGGTCCCAAAATTGACCCTTGCGGAACCCCATGATGAACTTGTTTAAATGAAGATGAAGTATTATTAAATACTGTGTATTGCTTCCGGAAACCCAAGTAGCTTCTTAAGAAATCATTTGCCTTTCCTCTTATACCATAGTTCTCTAACTTATTTAATAAAATGTCATGTGATACAGTATCAAATGCCTTACTTAAATCACATAGAACGGTTATTTGACATAACTTATTATCTAGTGTATTGAAAATATTTTGCGAAAGTTGGTGTATTGCTAACTCAGTAGAATATTTGGGCCTGAAACCATATTGACATTCTGTTAGTAATGAGCATTTTGTAAGGTAATCCTTTAGTCTTGTAGCAAATAGTTTTTCGATGATTTTACTAAAGCTTGAAAGAATGGAGACAGGCCTATAATTACTATGACTCAATTTCTTACCTTTTTTATATATAGGAATAATTTTTGCAATCTGTAATTTTTTTGGAAAACTTCCTTCCTTGAAACATTTATTTACAAAGACTTTTAGGAATGGAGATATTTCTTCACTACATCTCTTAATTACTTTGATATCAATACCATCATCTCCAGGAGAAGTTACTTTAAGGCCTTGAATGACTTCTGAAATTTCTCGTTCCGATGTTGGCTTAAGAAAAAAAGAAAAAGGTAGAGGATCAGACAAAAAAGATTCAAAAGAAACAGAGGCCGGTTGGATATCTGAGGCTAGTTTACTAGCAATATTGCTAAAATAGTTGTTAAATTCCTCTGCTATTTCAATATTATTTGAAATTATCTTATCATTGAAACTTATTGAAGAAGGTAGTTTTGCACGTTCCTTACCAATTAAGTTATTTACAGTTTTCCATGTCTTTTTTGCGTCACCGGACTCTTGATGAAGTTTTGACTTTACATAACTATCTCTAGCAGTTCTAATTATTGAAGTTAACATATTTCTATATCTCTTGAACTGAGTTTCGTATGTCAATGGCCACTTTGCAAATAGTTTCTGTAATTTGTTACGGTGTTTTATGGATTTAATGATCCCGGGTGTTATATAAGGTTTGCCATAATGTTTTTCTTTAATTGAAAATGATTTTAAGAGAAAGTGTACATTATAAAAATCTTGAAACTTAGCCATATACAAATCAAAAATATTGTCAACCCCTTCAAGATTTGTAAGTTCTGAATTCCAACTAAACTTTTTCAAGTCTTCTCTGAAAGTATTAATATTATCATCCCCAAATATTCTCTTGGTTATGTGAAAATATGATGTATTATTATGATGAGGCATAGCAAATACACTGTAAACAGGGAAATGATCACTTATTGATGTATACAAAATACCACTTTTTATATAATTTTTCATATTATTTGACCAAACATGATCGATTAGTGTTGCTGACTTGCTAGTGACTCTAGTTGGCTTTGTAATTGTTTGAAAATAACTGTATGTGTAGAATAAGTTTGTATAATTAATAACATTATCATTATTATTCAACAAATTAATATTATAGTCACCCATTATGTAACAAACCGACCTGAAATTGGATAACAATTCCATAATATTCTCTAAAGATTCAAGAAAATCGCCAAATGATGAATTAGGAGGTCTGTATACCATTCCTATTACGTAATGAAAAGGCTTTAAGATCTCAATAAATAAAGATTCAATATGTGGCAATTGCAAGCAAGCATTATTAATCTTGACACCCTGAAATTTTGTATGCACATATATACAAATACCCCCACTTTGAGTAGATTTATTTTGAAAAAATGAAGAATAGTTATCCAATTTGTACAGATTACATATATTGTCGTTAAGGCGAGTCTCACATAATCCGACAACATCAAATTGAATACCAGATGGATTTAAACATTGCTCGGAAAAAGACTCCAAGTGTTGAGGAATGCTACTTATATTGTATGAAATTATCTTTAAACTATTATTAGGAAAATTGTGTGATATGTCATCAGAACAGAAGACATATTCACATTCAATTTGAGGTACTATTTGCTCGTTAAGGTGATCAACATTGTGATTAGTAAGATTAGACTCACTATTACAATAAATTAATGAGTTGAGTACACTCAATGGGTACTTATGATTGTCACTACGAATAACATCCATGAATTCATTATCATTGAGGTTAGAAAAAGGAAAAAAATGTTCTATGTCCATGAACTAACTATCAAAACCATATCTTTACTCTTAGTAGTAGTATCTGGGTGTCTATACTACTCTACTTCTTCGAGGAGCTCCTTAGGGATTTCTTAATAATCTTGCGAGAGAGAGAGAGAGAGAGAGAGAGAGAGAGAGAGAGAGAGAGAGAGAGAGAGAGAGAGAGAGAGAGAGAGAGAGAGAGAGAGAGAGAGAGAGAGAGAGAGAGTGATGTACCAGGTCATCACATCACAGGTACTTACTTGAAGACAGGAACACACTTTCATCTGTTGTCACGTGAGAGTGGATGCCTAACTACCTGCCTCACTCTGAGTAATAATACCTCCCCCCTCCCCGACCACCCCGCCTTCCTAGCACCACGCCCCCACCTCCCTTACCCCCATCCACTCCTCCCTCACCGACAACTATCATGCTATTCCAACACGCACGCCCTACTCAGGCACTAGTATACCAAAATGCACGTCAGCACTAAAGAAAAAAGATTAGAAAATGAAAATAGGTAAAGTTCAGTGACCTCAGATATCAAAATGCACGTCGTGAATGAAAAAAAGAAAATAAGGAATAAAAAGATTGAGTTTAGTCTTCATAGATACCAAAATGCACGTCAGAAGTAAACACAAAAAGGTAAATTAATGAATAAATAAAAGAGTTCAGTCACGTCAGATATCAAAATGCACGTCAGGAGTAAAAAAAAAAATGGAAAATTGATTAAATGAATAAAAAGTTCGGCTTCCCCAGATACCAATATGTACGTCAGGAGTAAAAAAAAAAAAAAGTAAATAAATGAATAGATAAAAAAAAAGAATTTAGTCTCCCCAGATACCAAAATGCACATCGGCAGGACAAAAATAAAATATAAAAAGATCCGTCACCCCAGATACGCCATTAAATATACCTCTTCAAAAAACAGGAGACGCAGACTAAGGATACGAGAAGAGGAGGGAGGGTCGTGTGTTCAATAAATGTGGGTTAGGTTACTAAT
>JAXIVD010002061.1:5000-17500 GCA_036785275.1 Cancer borealis
ACTAAATTTGTGTCCATTCATGTCTTGTTAATAATTAGTCAACAATTAGAGTTGATTCACATGATAGAGGAGGAGGAGGAGGAGGAGGAGGAGGAGGAGGAGGAGGAGGAGGAGGAAGACGAGGAAGAAGAAATTAACTCGAGAGGGCACGGAAAGAGAAGGAGGAAGAAGAGGAGTTAATTTAGAGAGGAAGGGAAGAAGGAAGAGGAGGAGGTAGAGAAAGGAAGTAGAGGGAGGAGAGAAGTAAAATAAGGGGACAGTGAGGAGGATGGAGGAGAGACAACGAAGAGGAACAATGGAGGAAGGAAAGGAAAGAGGATGAGAGTAAAGGAGGAAGATGAAGAGGAAGGAAGAAGGGAGGGAGGGAGGATGAGACTAATGGAAGCAGATGGAGGAAGGAAGAGGAGGAAGAATGCAAGAGAAGGAGAGAAAGAGTAAAGAGGAGGAGAAGAGAGTTGATGAAGCAGGTAAGAGGGAAAGTGAGTAAGGGAGGAAGTAGAAGCATGAGAGGAGGAGGAAGAGGAGGAGGAGGAGGAGGAGGAGGAGGAGGAGGAGGAGGAGGAGGAGGAGGAGGAGGAGGAGGAGGAAAAGGGCGTCAACAAAGAAGGACTGTCTCTCACAAACACTTCAACACACAACAGGCGAGGGAAACAAACAAACAAACACACATACACACACACACACACACACACACACACACACACACAAACAGGGAGGGTCGACCAGCAGTTAAGATAAAAGCCACACATGGATAAACTCAAACAAAAAAGTATAAAAAAAAGAAAAAGAAAAAAACTTGTAACAAAAACGAGGATGCAACGTAAGACAAACGAGAGAAAGATAAAAAAATGCAATACAGGAAAATCTCTCTCTCTCTCTCTCTCTCTCTCTCTCTCTCTCTCTCTCTCTCTCTCTCTCTCTCTCTCTCTCTCTCTCTCTCTCTCTCTCTCTCTCTCTAATGACTCACATTATACACATAAAACTCAATTACTTACAAAGAAGATAAACACAAACACAGAATTTCCTTAACCACCACCACCACCACCACCACACCCTGACTCTTTAACTGCGTGGTGGTGGTGGTGGTGGTGGTGGTGGTGGTGCGTCGTGGGCATCAGACACAAGGGTCTAAATCCGTGCCCCGCCACGCCCACCCCGGACAGTCACAGTCTCACACACCAAAGCCTTACCTCGCTTCACGGCGCCCCATGTGAGCCTCCTGCCACGCCCACGCACACCACCCCCCCGCCCCTCCCCCTCCACGCCCCTGCCTCACCTTCCACCAGCCTCGACAAAGAATACGAGACTACTATAGCTTTCCAGTCAAATTTTTAGTTCTTTTTCTTCTTCTTATTTTTATTGTTATTATTATTATCATTATTGTTATTGTTATTATTGTTATTGTTTTGTTTCTTTGATGTTGTTTATGAATTAATTAAAGGTGAGATCCGTGGCCTATATTCACGCACTAATTATAATTGTTTTCATGGAAGGTCACTTAACAATACCACACATCAGTGATTCATTATGTAAACAAGCAAAACAAGGAAACAAGCAAGCAAGCAAACACACACACACACACACACACACACACACACACACACACACACACACACACACACACACACACACACACACACACATACACACACACACACACACAGTGGCCTGGTGACATTAGTACACACATTCACCCTTCGTTACCACATAGCCTCCAGACACGTGGACACTCAGCCGTTCCTGTAGGCGTCGCTGCAGCAGGCAACCCACACACCCACACACACGGCATGGCGCGGGGCACACCCACACCCACACCACACTGTTACTAGGTTCAAAGGCGTCACATAACACACAAACACAGCCGCACTTTTCTAGGCGTGCTTTGAGCCGTCACACACACACCCTGACACTCGCTGCCGCCCTGCGCCACCATCACGCTCCTGTCACTCTACCGCGCCACAGATGCAAATGATAGTCTCTCGCGCACGCTCGTATGAAAGCAGGCAACCCGCGACACACACACCTCATGGCACGTATCCGCACGGACGCCCCGGGGAGACTGGCAGGACGCGCGCCGCTCAGGCTACACCGCGGATTCGCTCCTGTTTCTCTGAGGCGACCATGAGTTGAGGCGGCAGACGGCAGGCAGCGGCGGGCGGCCTCGGCGGCGTGAGTCACCTGGACACGGCAACAATATTTCCAGACCTTTACTATATATCAGCAGGCAACACACGCACACACCAACACATGCACACACCAACACACCACACACCAACACACCACCACACACCTCACCACAACAATGCATGTATATCGAAAATCAGTTCAATCACACCATCACAACACCACTCGCATCAAGCACCACACAACATCACAACACCACTCGCATCAAGCACCACACAACATCACAACACCACCCAGCAACTCACGCACCAGAAATCACAGTGAAATCTCAGCATCACACTACGCACACCTAACATCACTTCACCACACGTAACAGGTATCACATCACCATCACATCACCATCACAACACCACAATCCACACCTGTATGCGCATCACACAATCCACAACAACGCACGTATTGTCAAGCGTCACAGCACCACAGTCCTGCAAGCATCACTGGCTCATGATTCAAGGTACAGCAAACACACACACACACACACACACACACACACATACATACACACACACACACACACACACACACACACACAGTCACGTGCGAGTCTCCGCAAATTAAGCCAGTCATCGTAAACCTCGGCCTGCAAGACAATAAACACCGTGCGGAACAACACCACCGTGACCTGCAACACCACACCGCCGCTCCTCCTCATGGGAACCCGAGGCGCCTTTGACCTGGCCCACCCGAGAGGCCGTGTGACCTGCCTTCCGATAGCGTGTGTGGCCTTCCTCCCGTGAGTGCGTGTGTGGCCTGCTACGGGAAAGTGTGGCAAGGTCGTGTAGGGACGGAGCGTAAGTCACGACACACACACACACACACACACACACACACACACACACACACACACACACACACACACACACACACACACACACACACACACAAGAAACACGTATATTGAGTCATGTTTCTAAGTCACTGAAGCAATATGAAGCACTGATTCAACACCCGGGATTCACTGCAGTAGTACCAGTGGTGCGCGTGGTCTGGGATCGCGGCGTGGTCAACGGTGTCACCCAGCCAGTCACCAGCGTCGCGCGCGGCACACTGAGGCAAGGCACTCCTTGGGCACGACGGGCAGCGGGCACCCCACACTGGCGATAGAAAGCATCCCCCTTCCTCTCATCCTCTCTGTCTCTCCCCGTTCCTACCCCTCTCTCTCTTCCTTTCTGCCTCTCCCCTCACCTTCCCTTCCATACCGCGTCCCCTCTACTATATACCATTCTTAGTCCTTTCTCCCCTCTTCATCCCTTTCCTCCCCATACTCCATACTCCTCCCCACAGTGATGACTCCCTACCGATGACTCTGCACCGTAAATCCTCCTTCACCTCCCCACTCCTCCCATCCACTCCTTCACACCTTCCCAATGGCACCACACTGCACACCGCCCCTCACACTGCCACTCCAGCCCCTTGTCACTCACTCACTCCCAACACTCCACGCGTACTGCATCCTCACTCCCTCCGTGTCAGCCTCGCCACGGAGGGAGTGAGGCTGGCTGACACACGCCCGCCCCCCCCGAGAACAATGAACAACAGGAGTGATGCAAGAAGGCAAATGGGAAAATTACGCTCCAATGTGACTTAGGTATATAAAGGCGATGCGTGTTGAGTGTGTGTGTGTGTGTGTGTGTGTGTGTGTGTGTGTGTGTGTGTGTGTGTGTGTGTGTGTGTGTGTGTGTGTGTGTGTGTGTGTGTGTGTGTGTGAAAAATGTTGGATGCTGATATTATGCTCTTTTCATCGGCCTGCTTGCCTGTCTGTCTGTCCATCTGTGTGTCTGTCTGTCTGTCTGTCTCCTGTCCTTATCAATCAACCAGTCAGTCTATATGTCCTGTCCCTTCTCTCTCTCTCTCTCTCTCTCTCTCTCTCTCTCTCTCTCTCTCTCTCTCTCTCTCTCTCTCTCTCCCACGCCCTCACACCGACACTGGCCACACGCCCCCCACCCACACCCTCCCTAAATGGCCTCCACAGTAGCACTTACCAGGGACGCCCACAACACGCCCATTCACTACCAAGGTACAAGGGGAAAGGGGCTTCTTACCTCACCCCTTCACCCCTTCACCTCCCCTTCATCTTCTGTTACTCCATATTTCCCCCCTATTCCCTCCCCTTACCTAATACAACACCACTTCCATCCACCTCTCCACTCCACTTACTCCTTCCATCCTTCCCTCCCTCCACCTCCTCTTGACCTTTCCTTCCATGTCCTCTTACTACTTCCATCCTCCCTTCCCTCCCTCCCTCCACCACCCACTGACCTTCCCTCCACTTCCTATCTTCTTCCCTTTCCTATAAATCTCTCATTTCCTCTTATCACCTTATCCTCTGCCCCCCCCCCCCCCCGCCCCCTCTCTGTGACGTCATCAGCCAACCAGCCAATCAATGAGCCCGCAGCGAAGAGGAACTAGCCAATTAGAGCGAGGGGTGAATCGCCACCCTGCTACTTGAGAGAGAGAGAGAGAGAGAGAGAGAGAGAGAGAGAGAGAGAGAGAGAGAGAGAGAGAGAGAGAGAGAGAGAGAGAGAGAGAGAGAGAGAGAGAGAGAGTTAAAACGAACATGAAGAGAAGAAGGAAGAAGAGGAGGAAGAGGAGGAGACAGTGACACCTCCTCCTCCTCCTTCTTTCCTTCTTCCCTCCAAGCTCCGAGGATCAAAGGAGGAGTAAGGAGTAAGGAGTAAGGAGGAGTAATGGCGGAAGGGGAGACGCTGCTAATGAGTTTCCACACACACACACACACACACACACACACACACACACACACACACACACACACACACACACACACACACACACACACACACACACACTTACACACACACACACACACACACACACACACACATACACACACACACATACACACACACATATACACACACACACACACATGTTTGCATTAGCCATCTGCCAGACACTCTTATTGGTAGTACTTGTCACGTTAAATAAAGAGAGAGAGAGAGAGAGAGAGAGAGAGAGAGAGAGAGAGAGAGAGAGAGAGAGAGAGAGAGAGAGAGAGAGAGAGAGAGAGAGAGAGAGAGAATAAACCCACATTGCATTACCTCACCAAACCATATCATTCTACGCTACAAAGTCATGTCGTCACCACGTAGTAAAAACGACTCCCAACTTTCCCCGCGGCAACACACCCAGCACGGCACGGCAAGGCACGGCACGGTACGGCTAAACACACGTGCACTTAACCTATAGACGTACCAATTTAAGCTCCTGAGGCAGTGTACACTCACGCAGCTTGTGGGAATGAGTGTCTTGCCTTGCCTTGCCTTGCCTTGCCTTGCCTTGCCTTGCCTTGCCTTGCCTTGCCTTGCCTTGCCCTGCCTTGCCTTGCCTTGCCCTGCCTTGCCTTGCCTTGCCTTGCCTTGCCTTGCCTTGCCTTGCCTTGCCTTGCCTTGCCTTGCCTTGCCTTGCCTTGCCTTGCCCTGCCTTGCCTTGCCTTGTCCTGCCTTGCCTTGCCTTGCCTTGCCTTGCCTTGCCTTGCCTTGCCTTGCCTTGCCTTGCCTTGCCCTGCCCTGCCTTGCCTTGCCTTGCCTTGCCTTGCCTTGCCTTGCCTTGCCTTGCCTTGCCTTGCCTTGCCTTGCCTTGCCTTGCCTTGCCTTGCCTTGCCTTGCCTTGCCTTGCCTTGCCTTGCCTTGCCCTGCCTTGCCTTGCCTTGCCTTGCCTTGCCTTGCCCTGTCCTGCCTTGCCTTGCCTTGCCTTGCCTTGCCTTGCCCTGTCCTGCCTTGCCTTGCCTTGCCTTGCCTTGCCTTGCCTTGCCTTGCCTTGCCCTGTCCTGCCTTGCCTTGCCTTGCCCTGCCTTGCCTTGCCCTGCCTTGCCTTGCCTTGCCTTGCCTTGCCTTGCCTTGCCTTGCCTTGCCTTGCCTTGCCTTGCCTTGCCTTGTCCTGTCTTGCCTTGCCTTGCCTTGCCTTGCCTTGCTTTGCCTTGCCTTGCCTTGCCTTGCCTTGCCTTGCCTTGCCTTGCCTTGCCTTGCCTTGCCTTGCCTTGCCTTGCCTTGCCTTGCCCTGCCTTGCCTTGCCTTGTCCTGCCTTGCCTTGCCTTGCCTTGCCTTGCCTTGCCTTGCCTTGCCTTGCCTTGCCTTGCCTTGCCCTGCCTTGCCTTGCCTTGCCTTGCCTTGCCTTGTCCTGCCTTGCCTTGCCTTGCCTTGCCTTGCCTTGCCTTGCCTTGCCTTGCCTTGCCTTGCCCTGCCTTGCCTTGCCTTGCCTTGCCTTGCCTTGTCCTGCCTTGCCTTGCCTTGCCTTGCCTTGCCTTGCCTTGCTTTGCCTTGCCTTGCCTTGCCTTGTCCTGCCTTGCCTTGCCTTGCCTTGCCTTGCCTTGCCCTGCCTTGCCTTGCCTTGTCCTGCCTTGCCTTGCCTTGCCTTGCCTTGCCTTGCCTTGCCTTGCCCTGCCTTGCCTTGCCCTGCCTTGCCTTGCCTTGCCTTGCCTTGCCTTGCCTTGTCCTGCCTTGCCTTGCCTTGCTTTGCCTTGTCTTGTCTTGCCTTGCCTTGCCTTGCCTTGCCTTGCCTTGCCTTGCCCTGCCTTGCCTTGCCTTGCCTTGTCCTTGCCTTGCTTTGTCTTGCCTTGTATTTCCTTTCCTTTTCTTTCCTTACCATACTTTATTTTACTTTGCTTTACCTTACCTTACCTAACCTTACCTAACCTTACCTAACCTAACCTAAGCTTATCTTTCCTTGACCTCACTGACTATCTCTGTCTTTTTAATTACATTTCTGTCAACCTTTCCGCTATTTTTTTGTCTGCTTCCTCCCTATCATTAATATATCTATCTATCTATCCAGCCTGCTTGATGCCTACTTACCTGCTAGCTATTCCATCCATCTATTTATCCTTCTATTTATCCCTCTATCTATCCTCTATCCATCTCTCTATATATCCTCTATCCATCCCTTTATCTATCCTTCTATCTATCCTTTCATCACCTTGTCTGCTGTGGTGTCATCCCTAAGTCCCCTGCTATCACCTGTTCACCTGCTCACCGCCTCGCCTGCTGGGTTCACTTGCTCACCTGCTTACCTGCTGCCGCTACACGCTTCTGTTCCAACAAGTCACGGCTGGGATGCCTGAACGTGACTGTGCATGTGTGTGTGTGTGTGTGTGTGTGTGTGTGTGTGTGTGTGTAAATCAAACCAAGGACTTTTCATGTATGTATTGTTCTTTATTCACCCCCTACCCCCACCCCCCTTCCTACCTCTTTTCCCCTCCACCCCACCCCCCAAAAAAAAAAAACAGTGTGAAATAAAGACAACTTTAAAAAAAATCTTTGCTTTAGGAACGAAAAAAAAGAAGAAACACGATTAATAAAAAAGAAATAAAGAAAAAGAATGAAGAGAAAGACCAGGAGCAGAAGGAGGAGCAGGAACAGAAAGGAGGAGGAGAAATATAGAAGAACCAGCAGAAGGAGGAGGAAAATTAACAGAAGGAGCAGGAGCAGAAAAAAAAACAGCAGAAGGAGCAGTAGGGAGAGAAGCAGAAGGAGCACAAGAAAAAACAGCAGAATGAGAAAAAGAGCAAAAACAGCAGAAAGACCAGCAGGAAGAGAAGGAGCAAGAGGAGGAGAAGAGTAGAAGGAGCAGGAGGAGCAGACGAGCAGAAGGAACACGAGCAGAAGGAGCAGGAGGAGCAGAATACCCTAACAGAGGACACTCACCTCCCTTGAACACAGTGGAGACCTGATCCTCGTCTTCACAACAGGACACTCAAATAACAAGGTGAGTGTTCGTGTGTCTGTCTGTCTGTCTGTCTGTCTACCTGTCTAGAAAGAAAAAAAGAAAAGAAAGAAAGAAAGAAAGATAGATAGAAAAAGAAAAAAGTTTCATATTTTTTTCTTTTTTCATCCTCACCCCTCCACACACACACACACACACACACACACACACACACACACACACACACACACACACACACACACACACACTCTAGGGTACAAACTAGGGGGTCTGTATGTCCTGTCCTTAACTGATGCAAACATGAACAGAAGCAACAGAAGCAACAGAACAACAGCACAACAGCACAACAGAACAACAGTGCAACAGAACAACAGAACAACAGAACAACAGTACGACAGAACAACAGAACAACAGAACAACAGCACAACAGAAGCAACACGGTCAAACAGGCACCAGTACGCCGAGTCATACAGCCTCCATCAGATACCTTGTTGCAGGAGACGGTAGTAGAGTTGAAGAAAAAAAAATTATTGCTGTACACTGTAATATAAAAAGTGGCAGTTTATTCCACTCTCATTATCATTATTATATCATTAGTAAAGAAGAATTTAGTGGAGTTGAGTTATATTTGTGTATATATTTAGTTTTATTCAGTTATACCTTGTTCATGTTTAAGTAATCTATTGAAAAGAGTTTATATTAGTGTTGATATTCGTAAAAGGTATTGAAGTATTTTGAAATATTCTGTTATAAAGGTTTCCACGGGGACTACAATACTAAATGAAAGGAAAAAATAATGAAGTAAATAGAATGGAAGGAATAAAGGTTTAGGAAAATAAAAGATAGAACGAAGGTAGAGGGAAAAAAAAATAGAGAAGAGAAATTAGGAGAAAAAAATTAATTCTAATATTTTTTCAAAAGATAAGTGAAGGATGGAAACCAGTCTCTCTCTCTCTCTCTCTCTCTCTCTCTCTCTCTCTCTCTCTCTCTCTCTCTCTCTCTCTCTCTCTCTCTCTCTCTCTCTCTCTCTCTCAGCCTTGAACCACTTCCTTGTGAGTCAAAAATGAAAAAAAAATCACAATATTAAGATGAAGAATGTATCTCTCTCTCTCTCTCTCTCTCTCTCTCTCTCTCTCTCTCTCTCTCTCTCTCTCTCTCTCTCTCTCTCAAGGTAGACAGGTAAGCAAAGCGTGGGCTTAGACGTACATACAGGTGACACAGGTGTGTGTGTGTGAGAGAGAGAGAGAGAGAGAGAGAGAGAGAGAGAGAGAGAGAGAGAGAGAGAGAGAGAGAGAGAGAGAGAGAGAGAGAGAGAGAGAGCACTCGTGACGCCTCCACTCCTATGCATAAGCGACCTTGCAAGACACCGATTATCTTTATACACACACACACACACACACACACACACACACACACACACACACACACACACACACACACACACACACACACACACATCAAAACATTCTCCCTTTCTTTTGCAGCAACAATCATCCACCGTAACACTTTTGCACGCATCTCTCTCTCTCTCTCTCTCTCTCTCTCTCTCTCTCTCTCTCTCTCTCTCTCTCTCTCTCTCTCTCCCTCTCTTTCTCTCTCTCTTTCTCTCTCTCTCTCTCTCTCTCTCTCTCTCTCTCTCTCTCTCTCTCTCTCTCCTCTCTCTCTCTCTCTCTCTCTCTCTCTCTCTCTCTCTCTATCTATCTATCTATCTATCTATTTATCACTCTAGACGGAAACAGAGAGAGAAAAAAAGAGAAAGAGGTCCGTTATGAATCTTGAAATGGTGGAGTAGAATTAAAAGTAGGAGTAGGAAGAGTAGGAAGAGGAGAAGGAGAGGAGGAGGAGGAGGAGGAGGAGGAGGAGGAGGAGGAGGAGGAGGAGGAGGAGGATTAGGAGGAGGAAGAGGAGGAGGAGGAGGAGTTGCTTGAATTAAAGTGGGCGAAGGATGCTGTTTTACTCCCAGGGTGAAGAACGGCAAGGCGTGGGAGAGAGGGAAGGGGAAGTAAATATTCTTACAAGGGGGGGCAGGGGGAGGGGAGAGGAAGGGGGAAGGGAAGGGGAGGGAGGGGAAGGGAGGGAAGGGGAGGGAAGGGGAAGGGGAGGGGAGGGGAGGGGAGGGGAGGGGGTCAAGCGAGTGTTAAGTTGTAGGGAAGGGAGGGGATGGAAGGGGAAGTGAGGGGAAGTAAGAGAAAGGGAGGAGAAATGAGGTCAAGTAAGGGAAGGGAGGGGAAGGAAGGGGAAATGAAGGGAAAGAAGGGGAGGAGAGGGCTAAAGAGGGGATGAAAGGAGACGGGAAGGGAAAAAAGGGGAAGGGAGGGGATATGAGGGAAAGTAAGGGGAAGGGAGGGGAAGGGAAGGGAGGGGAAGAGAAGGGAGGGGAGTTGAACGGATAAGGAGGAAGGAGGTTGATGAGAGGGAGGCTGTACACACACACACACACACACACACACACACACACACACACACAACACACACACACACACACACACACACACACACCACACACCATAACATAAAACAATTCTTAACCAAATACCACGAACAAATAACCAAACAAAGACAAACAACAACAACAACAACAACAACAACAACAACAACAACAATAACAACAACAATTCATTCCTACTTTCCAAACATAACTCACGCAAAATTACACAAACTTATTCATCATTCATTATACATAACTTCCAGAGAGGCACGCACACGCACACACGCACACACGCACACGCACACGCAATCACCGCACTCAAGAAGACCTGAAGAGCCAGCCGGGAGCGTGGGAAAAGGCTTCACAACAATCAGGAAGGGCGGGGAAACAAACTTAATATGACAAGTGGGAAAAAAGGGGAAAAAATACACCTAGCTGACTGAACTTACACTTGTCCTTCGTTCAGGGAGTCTTGGGAGGGAGGAAAAGACGGTGAGGAGACAGGGAAGAGACAGAGAAGAGATGGAAAGGAGGGAAAAAGGACAGAAATCTAGCGTAAGAAGGAAGGAGAAAGAAGAAGAGACAGAGGAGGAAGAAGACAATGAGGAGACGGTAAGGAGGGAACGAGGGAGGAGGAAGAGACAGAGAGACAGGAGAGGTTAAGGAGATAATGTTAGGATGAGAAGGAGACACAGGAAACGAGAATAAGAGGAAAATGATGAAGTGAAGGAGGAAAGGACGTTGTAGAAGCAGCTTTGGGGTAAGGATGGCAGTAGAAACAAGGACGGAGGTAAGTCAAGGACAGGACGCCGTTATGAATCCTACAGGAGGTGAAGGATGACACTAGGTATACACACACACACACACACACACACACACACACACACACACATACGGGAAAGGAAAAGTGCGTGAGTGGAGGGAGACCAGTAGTGTGTGTAAGTAAGATGAGGACGACACGAGCCTTACGCACACGGACACACACACACACGCACGCCCCTGGTGATGGTGACGTAGGAGGAAAGGTAAGATATATAGGTAAGGTGTTTTGGGCGGAATTTACTTTAAAAAATAAAAATAAACAAATAACAATAAATAGATAAAAAATAGAAAATAGAATAAAAGAAATGAATTAATAAATCGTATGTATATAATGTATGAAAAAAAAACCTATTACTTATAATGGAACCTCCTTACTCGCTACACCTAAAAAAAAGGGGAAAAAAAAATAAATAAAATGAATAAATGAATAAACAGACATTGTATGTATATATAAAACTTCTGAAATAACCTCAAAAAATATTACCTTTGAACCTAAAATTGTACCTGTGCATCTATATAACTCAAGTCACAAACACCTGACCACCTTCACCTGAGTAGCGGTAAATGTACGTACGTGTGTGTGTGTGTGTGTGTGTGTGTGTGTGTGTGTGTGTGTGTGTGTGTGTGTATCAACAGGTTCTGCACACACTACATAAACATGAATACTAAGAAAAAGGCTGAATTCACACTTCCAAGATATCACTGTCCTTCTCCCCTCGTCAGTCACTCCTCCACCCAACCCCACCCAACCTCCCCCCCCTCCTCCCCCCACACACACGAGGCTCACCATCAGGCTTACTTACCCTCCTTCCACCCTCAGGACCCGAAGGAAATCACCAGTTTTCTTAATAGTATCGGATTCCCTGTCTCCCCTCATCCCCTCTACGCCCCCTTACGTCCCCCCCTACGCCCCCCACACTCACACCCGCATCTAGCAGCTTCCTCGACAATCAGATCTACCTCCCCTTCCCTCCCGAGACGCCGATGTCCCCTCACTCCTCTTCCCCTCGCCTGATCTAAGTAGGAAGTTGATATCCCATCGAAGGTCACTCCAATTCCCTCTGTTCGGGCCACAAGGACGCCCTCCGACTCAGTCCTCATGGTCGAAATGCACAGGATAGCTGCTAAGGACATCGCACGCACACACAGGACACCAAACGCCGCTAGGACTCCACGTAGGACATCATGTAAGATTGCCGCCGCTTTATCCCTTGTGACAGTTTCTTCCTCGGTTCAGTAGGACTTCCCGGCCTTACCCAGTATCCTAGCGTCTTAGGGTCAGCGTGGGACGGGGGGACGGGGGACGGTGGGACTCTCTCTTCCTCTGTGTGTTTATGGGAGGGTGATGCTGATCCTCTCCCACGCACAGCACCGAAGAGGGAGGAAG
>JAXIVD010002061.1:20000-29748 GCA_036785275.1 Cancer borealis
CTCCTCCTCCTTCTCTCTCTCTCTCTCTCTCTCTCTCTCTCTCTCTCTCTCTCTCTCTCTCTCTCTCTCTCTCTCTCTCTCTCTCTCTCTCTCTCTCTCGACAGCCTCCACCTCTCTTTCTCTCTCCTTTCCTCCCTACACAGAGCCTTCCACCTTTCTCTCCTTCCCTCCCTACAGCCTCCACCTTCCCCTCGTTCCCTTAACATGTGACTAAGTATTATCATTATTATTATTATTATTACATGTATAATCATTGTTGTTATTATTATTATTATTATTATTATTACATGTATAATCATTGTTATCATTATTATTAGTTTCAGGTATAACGTCGTATTTGCAATGTATTTAAAGGTATTATAAAAGAAGGTTTATGTTTTCAGCGAAAGTTTAAAGTATAAATATGAAATCTTTATTTTAATATTTTTTTTCCCTAGTGTCAAGGATTATTTCAGGGAATTATTAGTTTTAGTTTTGCTCTTTTCTTCGCATTAATTTTTTCTCTCTATCTTTTCCTTCCTTCCTTCCTTCTTCTCAGTATTATTATCATTATTATTATTATTATTATTGTGTTATTGTTGGTAATTTTCATATCTCTATTATATTATTTTCTTTTTTCCCGTCACACACACACACACACACACACCACACACACACACACACACACACACACACACACACACACACACACACACACACACACACACACACACACACTTCAAGCACAAAAACACAAGAATGTAAGTACTTAACACGCACGGCTCCATGCTGCCGTCCCGTCACTGCTGCCACCCGCTTCAACATTACATACCTGCCAAGGAAGAAACAACATTAATAATAACAACCATTTCTATATTCATAATGTATAATAACAACAATTGTAGAATATCTTTTAAGTTCCTCATCTCCAATTCTAGTTAAAAATATACAAGAACAGTCAGATAAGAAGGTGTTCCCGCCCTCTCCTCGGCCTCACTGTTGAATGCCGGGAATCTTGGCTTCCGATGCTGCAAGAATAATGCAAGTTACACACACACACACACACACACACACACACACACACACACACACACACACACACACACACACACACACACACACGAGACAGTATGCCAACTAAGGGCAATAGAACATTACTGAGGTGTGAACACATGGCTGTAATGTGTTGGGCGTCAGCGCTGGGCTTAAAGATTCACGTGGGATCAGGAATATTAGTTTGGTTCAGGTTTAGTTGAACAGACTACTACTGCTACTCCTACTACTACTACTGCTACTACTACTGCTACTCCTACTACTCCTACTACTACTATTACTACTACTACTACTGGTACTACTACTACTACTACTGGTACTCCTATTACTACTACTACTACTACTACTACTCTTCCTACTACTACTACTCCTACTACTACTACTGCTACTCCTACTACTCCTACTATTAATACTGCTACTGCTACTACTACTGCTACTCCTACTACTGCTACTCCTACTATTACTACAACTACTACTCCTACTACTACTACTACTACTGGTACTCCTATTACTACTACTACTACTACTCTTCCTACTACTACTACTCCTACTACTCCTACTACTACTACTGCTACTCCTACTACTGCTACTACTACTACATTTAAAGATACCTCACCCTTTTTATTTGCATGGGCTCCACAAATTGGAGGTCATTAGCCCCAACTCTGGTCGCTAATGGTCCTACTACTGCTACTGCTACTCTTACTACTACTACTGCTACTCCTACTACTACTACTGCTACTTCTACTACTACTACTGCTACTCCTACTACTACTACTACTCCTCCTACTACTACTACTACTACTACTGCTACTACTATTACTATTATTATTACTACAACTACTACTACTACTATTGCTAATATTACTATCACAATCATTACTAAGCCTCCTCCTCCTCCTCCTCTTCCTCCTCCTCCGATCTGCCATATCCCCCCTTGTCATCCCCACCCCCACACCCACTCATCATCATCCTCGTCCTCGTCCTATTTTCCCATTGCGTCTCTCCGTTCGTTGTCTTCTTCTCCTCCTCTTCCTCATCCTCCTGCTCCTCCTCCTCTCTATCAGCTGCTTCTTTCTGTCCTCGTCCGCTTGAATGTTCCTTCATTTATTTGTCTGCTTGATCTCTCTCTCTCTCTCTCTCTCTCTCTCTCTCTCTCTCTCTCTCTCTCTCTCTCTCTCTCTCTCTCTCTCTCTCTCTCTCTCTCTCGTAGCAATGAGTTCAAGTTAAACGGATTTCTATTGAAAAAATGAAAGGCATAAAATGGTTCACAAACGTGGGGCTTAACGACCTTACAATCACTGTATATAAGATTGAAAATCCTGTGAAGGTTACATAAGGATGTGGAAAAAGGGCATCAAGACCAAGAAGGTGATTTGTGATTATTTATTGTATATTTTAATTCTTATGTTATAGACGCATAAGGACTAAACTTACATATTTACACACTAACAGAGGAGGATGGAGATAGGATATCATCACTACATATTGTAGTTAAGATGTTATGGACGCATAGAGACAACACTTGGTAATTTCAACACACACACAAGAGGCAAAAGACAACAGTGGTTGGAGTTAAACACATACACTTTTGTACCAACAGGTTGGACCCACACACAGGTTGGATCTACAGATTTACTACTGAATGAAACTACCTCAATATTCTGGGCCTATTTTGGGCACCTTAGGTTTTCACCGTGTCTTATTTAGGTATGGGAACTTGTTGATTGACTTTTTGGATTCATCTTAGAGCACAATGAACGGAAATAACGGTAATTTCGATGTGACCAGTAATTTCTACGATGTCCTGGGCGTGGCGGCCGACGCCACCCCAGAAGAAATACGGAAACAGTTCCGCCGTCTCGCCCTTGTCACACACCCGGACAAGAATCCCGATGACGTGAAGGCGGCCACTGTAAGGTTCCAGCTGCTCCAACGAGCTGTGGACACTCTGTCGGACCCCGAAAAGCGGGCGAGGTATGACGCCAAGCACGGGAGGCACCAACGCCAGTCCCGGCAGGCGCGGAAGGACAAGGCCAAGCCCTCCTCCTCCTCCTCCTCCTCCTCCTCCTCCTCCTCCTCCTCCTCCTCCTCCTCTTCCTCCTCCTCCTCCTCCTCCTCCTCCTCCTCCTCTTCTTCCTCCTCACATTCTTCTTCTTCCTCCTCTTCACACTCTTCTTCTTCTTCTTCTTCTTCTAAATCTTCCCGCAGGTTTTCCTTCTCTTCCTCTCCAACCTATACTTTCTCTTACAAAACTACAGGAGCAGAGGAGGTCTCGGCCAAGGAGAGCAAAGCAAGAAAGCGAAGGCGACAGAGGCAGAAACAGCAGGAGCAGCGGAACTGAACGTGCCGCCAACACGGACCGGGAACTTGTCTGGGCTGTGACAAGCCGAGGTGAGGCGCCGAGCGGAAATTTCCTGTTACCGTCATCCGCGAGCGAATCTATCTATCTCTCTTTCTATACGCCACATAGAAAGAGAAATAAATAGATTTTAAAAAATTAAAAACTCGACGATTACGACTTGCTCAGCTGGTAGGTAGGTAGTTAATTAGTTGTTAAGTAGGTAGGTAGGTAATTAGATAGGTAGTTAATTAGGTAGTTAGTTAGGTAGTTACATACCTAGATGGTTAGGTAGGTAGTTGTTAAGGTAATATATGTGAGTGGGTTCCAGACAGCTGAAAAGGAAAGTAAACTGAAAATCAACCAAACAAATTAAAAGGAAACCACATTTTATATAGTTTGTTTTCGTTATTGGGTCATATTCTTTTCGGTAGTAACGGATAAAAAAAAAAAAAAAAAATAAATAAATAAAATAAATAAATAAATAAAAAACGAAAAAAAAAAAAAAATAAGGATAAAAAATTAAAAAAATAAAATTATAGAAAAAAAAAAAATGTGATGGTGGTGCCTGGGTGTTTTTTTGGGTTTTGATAATTGGGATGTGTTTTTGGGGTATTGATAAGTGGGGCGTATTTGGGGTATTGATAATTGTGGGGGATGTTTTGGGGTATTGATAAGTGGGATGTGTTTTTGGGGTATTGATAAGTGGGGTGTGTTTTTGGGGTATTGATAAGTGGGGTGTGTTTTGGGTATTGATAAGTGGGGTGTGTTTTGGGGGTATTGATAAGTGGGGGGTGTTTTTGGGGTATTGATAAGTTTGTGTGTTTTTGGGTATTGATAAGTGGGGTGTGTTTTTGGGGTATTGATAAGTGGTGTGTGTTTTGGGGTATTGATAAGTGGTGTGTGTTTTGGGGTATTGATAAGTGGGGTGTGTTTTTGGGGTATTGATAAGTGGGGTGTGTTTTTGGGATATTGATAAGTGGGATGTGTTTTTGGGGTATTGATAAGTGGGGTGTGTTTTTGGGGTATTGATAAGTGGGGGGTGTTTTTGGGTATTGATAAGTGGAGTGTGTTTTGGGGTATTGATAAGTGGGGTGTGTTTTTGGGGTATTGATAAGTGGAGTGTGTTTTGGGGGTATTGATAAGTGGGGGGTGTTTTTGGGGTATTGATAAGTTTGTGTGTTTTTGGGTATTGATAAGTGGGGTGTGTTTTTGGGGTATTGATAAGTGGTGTGTGTTTTGGGGTATTGATAAGTGGTGTGTGTTTTGGGGTATTGATAAGTGGGGTGTGTTTTTGGGGTATTGATAAGTGGGGTGTGTTTTTGGGATATTGATAAGTGGGATGTGTTTTTGGGGTATTGATAAGTGGGGTGTGTTTTTGGGGTATTGATAAGTGGGGGGTGTTTTTGGGTATTGATAAGTGGAGTGTGTTTTGGGGTATTGATAAGTGGGGTGTGTTTTTGGGGTATTGATAAGTGGAGTGTGTTTTGGGGTATTGATAAGTGGGGTTTGTTTTTGGGGTATTGATAATTGTGGTGTTTTTGGGGTATTGATAAGTGGGGTGTGTTTTTGGGGTATTGATAAGTGGGGGGTGTTTTTGGGGTATTGATAAGTTTGTGTGTTTTTGGGTATTGATAAGTGGGGTGTGTTTTTGGGGTATTGATAAGTTTGTGTGTTTTTGGGTATTGATAAGTGGGGTGTGTTTTTGGGGTATTGATAAGTTTGTGTGTTTTTGGGTATTGATAAGTGGGGTGTGTTTTTGGGGTATTGATAAGTTTGTGTGTTTTTGGGTATTGATAAGTTTGTGTGTTTTTGGGTATTGATAAGTTTGTGTGTTTTTGGGTATTGATAAGTGGGGTGTGTTTTTGGGGTATTGATAAGTTTGTGTGTTTTTGGGTATTGATAAGTTTGTGTGTTTTTGGGTATTGATAAGTTTGTGTGTTTTTGGGTATTGATAAGTGGGGTGTGTTTTGGGATATTGATAAGTTTGTGTGTTTTTTTGGTATTGATAATTGGGGTGTGTTTTGGGATATTGATAAGTGGGGTCTGTTTTTGGGGTATTGATAAGTTTGTGTGTTTTTGGGGTATTGATAAGTGGGATGTGTTGCAGGGCTGCGGGGGTACAGGACTGCTAGGTTGCGGGGCTGCGGTGCTGCAGGGCTGCGGTGCGGTGCTGCTGCGGTGCTGCAGAGCTGTGGGGCTGCGGTGTTGCGGGGTTGCGGTGCTGTGGGGCTGCGGTGATGTGGGGCTGCGGAGCTGCGGTGCTGTGGGGCTGCGGTGTTGTGGGTCTGCGGTGCTGTGGGGCTGCAGAGCTGCGGTGTTGCAGGGCTGCGGGGCTGTAGGGCTGCGGTGTTGCGGGGCCGCAAGGTTGCAGGGCTACGGTGTTGAGGGGTTGTGGAGCTGCGGGGCTGCGGTACTGCGGGACTATGGGGCTGCGGTGCTGCGAGGCTGCAAGGTTGCAGGGCTGCAAGGTTGCAGGGCTGCAGTGCTGCGGTGTTGCAGGGCCGCGGGGCTGCAAGTTTGCAGGTCTGCGGTGCTACGGGGTTGTGGGGCTGCGGTGCTGCGGGGCTGCGGGGCTGCCGGACTGTGGGGCTGCGTGCTGTGGGACTGCAAGGTTGCAGGGCTGCGGGGCTGCAAGGTTGTAGAGGTTGTAGGGTTGCGGTGCTGCAGGGCTGGAAGATTGTAGAGCTGCGGTGCTGCGGGGCTGCAAGGTTGCAGGGCTGCGGGGCTGCAAGGTTGTAGAGGTTGTAGGGTTGCGGTGCTGCAGGACTGGAAGGTTGTAGAGCTGCGGTGCTGCGGGGCTGCAAGGTTGCAGGGCTGCGGGGCTGCAAGGTTGTAGAGGTTGTAGGGTTGCGGTGCTGCGGGGCTGGAAGGTTGTAGAGCTGCGGTGCTGCGGGGCTGCAAGGTTGCAGGGCTGCGGGACTGTGGGGCTGCGATGCTGCGGGGCTGCAAGGTTGTAGGGCTGCGGGGCTGCAAGGTTGTAGGGCTGCGGGGCTGCAAGATTATAGGGCTGCGGTGCTGCAAGGTTATAGGGCTGCGGTGCTGCGGGGCTGCAAGGTTATAGGGCTGCGGTGCTGCGGGGCTGCAAGGTTATAGGGCTGCGGTGCTGCGGGGCTGCAAGGTTATAGGGCTGCGGTGCTGCGGGGCTGCAAGGTTATAGGGCTGCGGTGCTGCGGGGCTGCAAGGTTATAGGGCTGCGGTGCTGCGGGGCTGCAAGGTTATAGGGCTGCGGTGCTGCGGGGCTGTGGGGTTGCAGGGCTGCGGGGCTGCAAGGTTGTAGGGCTACGGTGCTGCGGGGCTATGGGGTTGCAGGGCTGCAAGGTTGTAGGGCTACGGTGCTGCGGGGCTATGGGGTTGCAGGGCTGCGGGGCTGCAAGGTTGTAGGGCTACGGTGCTGCGAGACTGCAAGGTTGCAGGACTACGGTGCTGCGGGGCTGTGGGGCTGCAAGATTGCAAGGCTGCAGTGCTGCGGGGCTGCAAGGTAGCAGGGCTACGGTGCTGCGGGGCTGTGGGGCTGCAAGGCTGCGGTGCTGCAAGGTTGCAGGGCTACGGTGCTGCGGGGCTGCAAGGTAGCAGGGCTACGGTGCTGCGGGGCTGTGGGGCTGCAAGGCTGCGGTGCTGCAAGGTTGCAGGGCTACGGTGCTGCGGGGCTGTGGGGCTGCAAGATTGCAAGGCTGCAGTGCTGCGGGGCTGCAAGGTAGCAGGGCTACGGTGCTGCGGGGCTGTGGGGCTGCAAGGCTGCGGTGCTGCAAGGTTGCAGGGCTACGGTGCTGCGGGGCTGCAAGCTTGTAGGGCTGCGGGACTGCAAGGTTGTAGGGCTGCAGTGCTGCGGGGCTGCAAGGTTGCAGGGCTACGGTGCTGCGGGGCTGTGGGGCTGCAAGATTGTAGGGCTACGGTGCTGCGGGGCTGTGGGGCTGCAAGGTTGTAGGGCTACGGTGCTGCGGGGCTGTGGGACTGCAAGGTTGCAGGGCTACGGTGCTGCGGGGCTGTGGGGCTGCAAGGTTGCAGGGGTGTGGGCCTGCGGGGCTGCAAGGTGCTACGGGGCTGCAGGGCTGCAAGGTTGCAGGGCTGCAGGACTGTAGGGCTGCGGTGCTGCTGGGTTGCGGGGCTGCAAGGTTGCAGGGCTGTGGGACTGTGGGGCTGCAGGGCTGTGGGGTTGCAGGGCTGCAGGGCTGTGGGGCTGCAGGGCTGTGGGGCTGCAGGGCTGTGGGGCTGCAGGGCTGCGGGGCTGCAGGGCTGCAGGGCTGTGGGGCTGCAGGGCTGTGGGGCGGCAAGGCTGTGGAGCTGTGGGGCTGCAGAGCTGTGTGGCTGCAGGGCTGTGGAGCTGTGGGGCTGCAGGGCTGTGGGGCTGCAGGGCTGTGGGGCGGCAGGGCTGTGGAGCTGTGGTGCTGCAGGGCTGTGGGGCGGCAGGGCTTTGGAGCTGTGGGGCTGCAGGGCTGCAGGGCTGCAAGGTTGCAGGGCTGTGGGGCTGTGGGGCTGTGGGGCTGCAGGGCTGCAGGGCTGTGGGGCTGCAGGGCTGTGGGGCTGTAGGGCGGGGCCGCAAGGTTGCAGGGCTACGGTGTTGAGGGTTGTGGAGCTGCGGGGCTGCGGTACTGCGGGACTGTGGGGCTGCGGGGCTGCAAGGTTGCAGGGCTGCGGTGCTACGGGGCTGCAAGCTTGCAGGGCTGCAGTGCTGCGGTATTGCAGGGCCGCGGGGCTGCAAGTTTGCAGGTCTGCGGTGCTACGGGGTTGTGGGGCTGCGATGCTGCGGTGCTGCCGGACTGTGGGGCTGCGTGCTGTGGGACTGCAAGGTTGCAGGGCTGCGGGGCTGCAAGGTTGTAGAGGTTGTAGGGTTGCGGTGCTGCAGGACTGGAAGGTTGTAGAGCTGCGGTGCTGCGGGGCTGCAAGGTTGTAGAGGTTGTAGGGTTGCGGTGCTGCGGGGCTGGAAGGTTGTAGAGCTGCGGTGTTGCGGGGCTGCAAGGTTGCAGGGCTGCGGGGCTGCAAGGTTGTAGAGGTTGTAGGGTTGCGGTGCTGCGGGGCTGGAAGGTTGTAGAGCTGCGGTGCTGCGGGGCTGCAAGGTTGCAGGGCTGCGGGACTGTGGGGCTGCGATGCTGCAAGGTTGTAGGGCTGCGGGGCTGCAAGGTTGTAGGGCTGCGGGGCTGCAAGATTATAGGGCTGCGGTGCTGCAAGGTTATAGGGCTGCGGTGCTGCGGGGCTGCAAGGTTATAGGGCTGCGGTGCTGCAAGGTTATAGGGCTGCGGTGCTGCGGGGCTGCAAGGTTATAGGGCTGCGGTGCTGCGGTGCTGCGGGGCTGTGGGGTTGCAAGGTTGTAGGGCTACGGTGCTGCGGGGCTGCAAGGTTATAGGGCTGCGGGGCTGCGGGGCTGCAAGGTTATAGGGCTGCGGGGCTGCGGTGCTGCGGGGCTGTGGGGTTGCAAGGTTGTAGGGCTACGGTGCTGCGGGGCTATGGGGTTGCAGGGCTGCAAGGTTGTAGGGCTGCGGTGCTGCGGGGCTATGGGGTTGCAGGGCTGCAAGGTTGTAGGGCTGCGGTGCTGCGGGGCTATAGGGTTGCAGGGCTGCAAGGTTGTAGGGCTGCGGTGCTGCGGGGCTATGGGGTTGCAGGGCTGCAAGGTTGTAGGGCTGCGGTGCTGCGGGGCTATGGGGTTGCAGGGCTGCGGGGCTGCAAGGTTGTAGGGCTACGGTGCTGCGGGGCTATGGGGTTGCAGGGCTGCGGGGCTGCAAGGTTGTAGGGCTACGGTGCTGCGGGGCTATGGGGTTGCAGGGCTGCGGGGCTGCAAGGTTGTAGGGCTACGGTGCTGCGAGACTGCAAGGTTGCAGGACTACGGTGCTGCGGGGCTGTGGGGCTGCAAGATTGCAAGGCTGCAGTGCTGCGGGGCTGCAAGGTAGCAGGGCTACGGTGCTGCGGGGCTGTGGGGCTGCAAGGCTGCGGTGCTGCAAGGTTGCAGGGCTACGGTGCTGCGGGGCTGCAAGCTTGTAGGGCTGCGGGACTGCAAGGTTGTAGGGCTGCAGTGCTGCGGGGCTGCAAGGTTGCAGGGCTACGGTGCTGCGGGGCTGTGGGGCTGCAAGGTTGTAGGGCTACGGTGCTGCGGGGCTGCAAGGTTGTAGGGCTACGGTGCTGCGGGGCTGTGGGGCTGCAAGGTTGCAGGGCTATGGTGCTGCGGGGCTGTGGGGCTGCAAGGTTGTAGGGCTACGGTGCTGCGGGGCTGTGGGGCTGCAAGGTTGTAGGGCTACGGTGCTGCGGGGCTGTGGGGCTGCAAGGTTGCAGGGCTACGGTGCTGCGGGGCTGTGGGGCTGCAAGGTTGCAGGGCTATGGTGCTGCGGGGCTGTGGGGCTGCAAGGTTGCAGGGGTGTGGGCTTGCGGGACTGCAAGGTGCTA
>JAXIVD010002061.1:42448-44948 GCA_036785275.1 Cancer borealis
AGAAAGAGAAATAAATAGATTAAAAAATTTAAAAGATCGATAATTACGACTTGCTGAGCTGGTAGGTAGGTAGTTAATTAGTTGTTAAGTAGGTAGGTAGGTAGTTAATTAGGTAGTTAGTTAGATAGTTAGATAGCTAGTGGTTAGGTAAATAAAAAAAAAAAAAATAAATAAATAAATAAATAAATAAATAAAAAAAAAATAAATAAATAAAAAAAAAAAAAAAAAAAAAAAGGAACGTTATTATCTAAAGTTAAGGAAAGCCCGTCAATTTTTATCTTATACTGTATTTCCTTTCACACTTTAACCCTTCAATCTTCCCTTCCCGCCCACTTTACCTCTTCGCATTTCATCTCTCTTTCCTATTGATAATTGGGGGGTGTTTTGGGGTATTGATAAGTTTGTGTGTTTTGGGAATATTCATAAGTAGGGTGTGTTTGGGGTATTGATAAGTAGTGTGTGTTTTGGGATATTGATAAGTGGGGGGTGTTTTGGGGTATTGATAAGTTTGTGTGTATTTGGGTATTGATAAGTGGGGTGTGTTTTGGGGTATTGATAAGTTTGTGTGTATTTGGGTATTGATAAGTGGGATGTGTTTTGGGGTATTGATAAGTAGAGTGTGTTTTGGGGTATTGATAAGTAGTGTGTGTTTTGGGGTATTGCTAAGTGGGGGGTGTTTTGCGGTATTGAAAAGTTTGTGTGTTTTTGGGTATTGATAAGTGGGGGGTGTTTTGGGGTATTGATAAGTGGGGGGTGTTTTGGGGTATTGATAAGTGGGGTGTGTTTTGGGGTATTGATAAGTAGAGTGTGTTTTGGGGTATTGCTAAGTGGGGTGTGTTTTGCGGTATTGATAAGTTTGTGTGTTTTTGGGTATTGATAAGTGGGGGGTGTTTTGGGGTATTGATAAGTAGAATGTGTTTTGGGGTATTGATAAGTAGAGTGTGTTTTGGGGTATTGCTAAGTGGAGTGTGTGTTTGGGTGTGTGCTTTTGGGGTATTCATAAGTGGGGTGTGTTTTGGGGGTATTGATAATTGGGATGTGTTTTGGTGTATTAATAAGGGTGTGTGTTTTGGGGTATTGATAAGTTAGTGTGTTTTGGGGTATTAATAAGTGGGGGGTGTTTTGGTGTATTGATAAGTTTGTGTGTTTTTGGGGTATTGATAATTGTGGTGTGTTTTGGGGTATTAATAAGGGTGTGTATTTTGGGGTATTGATAAGTTTCTGTGTTTTTGGGGTATTAATAAGTGGGGTGTGTTTTGGTGTATTGATAAGGGTGTGTGTTTTGGGGCATTGATAAGTTTGTGTGTTTTGGGGGTATTGATAAGTGGGATCTGTTTTTTGGATAATGATAAGTTTGTGTGTTTTTGGTTATTTATAATTGGGATGTGTGTTGGTCTGCGTGTGTGTATATGTATGTGTGTGTTGGAAAGAATAAGTGTTGATGTGTGTGTTTTGAGGAGGAAGAGTGTTAGGGTAATGAGTGTATTGATAATTTGGGTGTGTGTTGGTCTGCGTGTGTGTATGTGTATGTGTGTGTTGGAAAGAATAAGTGTTGATGTGTATGTTTTGAGGAGGATGAGTGTTAGGGGAATAAGTGTGGGAGTGTGCGTTAGGGGGAGTGACTGTTGATTTGTGTGTAGGTAAAAGTGAGTGTTGGTGTATGTGTTCGAAGAATAAGATTGGGTGTAGGTTTTGGGAGATGAGGGTGTTTGTGTGCGTTAGGGGAGTGAGTGTGGGTGTGTTGAGGGAGTGCGTGTTACTCTGTGTGTTCGGGGAGTGTGTATGGGTGTATGTGTTTGGGGAGTATGTGTGGATGTGTGTGTTGGGGGAGTGAGTGTAGGTGTGTGTATCGGAGGAGTGTAAGCGGGTGTGTTGGGAGAGTGAATGTGTGTGTGTGTGTGTGTGTGTGTGTGTGTGTGTGTGTGTGTGTGTGTGTGTGTGTGTGTGTGTGTGTGTGTGTGTGTGTGTGTATGTGTGTGTGTGTGTGTGTGTGTATGTGTGTGTGTGTGTGTGTGTGTGTGTGTGTGTGTGTGTGTGTGTGTGTGTGTGTGTGTGTGTGTGTGTGTGTATGTGTGTGTGTGTGTGTGTGTGTGTGTGTGTGTGTGTGTGTGTGTGTGTGTGTATGTGTGTGTGTGTGTGTGTGTGTGTTTTGTGGGGATGAGTAAGGGTATAAGTGTTGGCAGAGGTGAGAGCAAGTTTGTTTGCTGGATGGAAGGAGTGTGTCTGTGGTGTGTGTATTGGAGGGACTAAATGTGGGGTGAGTGTATGACTGCGCGGCTGCAGGGCTGCGGAGCTGCAGGGATGCCGGGCTGCGGAGCTGCAGGGATGCCGGGCTGCGCGGCTGCAGGGATGCAGCGCTACGAGGCTGCAGGGCTGCGGAGCTGCAGGGCTGCTGAGCTGCAGGGCTGCAAGGCTACGAGGCTGCGGGGCTGCGGAGCTGCAGGGCTGCAGTGCTACGAGGCTGCGGGGCTGCGGAGCTGCAGGGCTGCACGGCTACGAG
>JAXIVD010002061.1:49948-68473 GCA_036785275.1 Cancer borealis
CAACATTTGATACAAGGAAAAGTAAATATATATTGTTTTTAGTATTAATTTCTTCAGAATATTCAAAAGGAGAAAAGATTTACAACCTAAAAAAATTGTTGCATTCTTAACTTTTTTCAGTTTTCTAAGTCAGGTAACATACTAACAGGAATCATAATAAAAAACATATCTTAGTGTTCATTGAAGTATATTACGAATCATAAAGTACAAGTTCACAACGAGTTCATTACTTCACTCTCGACACCAATGACGTCACTGGTTTATTCAAAACAATTTTACAATTTGAATGACTTTTATTGCAGTGTGAAATTCCAGCTCGTCTGGTGCAGCCGCTCCTTCAGAGTCTGGGCAGCGTAGGTGTTCCTTTCTTAGACTGTTACGCCGTTAACCAAGGAGTCTGTGTTCTGCTTTGTGTTCCTCCCTTCATCCTCCTCTGCCCACCTCGCCCTCCAGCCCTAGTCCCTCCACATTCCACTCTCACATGCCTCTCTGCCCCCACACTCACCCTGGCCTTCCATGTGCCGCCCAGCTGTTCAGTTCACTCCAGTATCTCGGCCTGGCATGGAAACACCCCTTCCTCCCGCCCCTCTTCCTAGATCACGCGGCTCGTTAGTCCCGCGTCGTATGGGATTATGATTGAAGGCATCAAGGTGAGCTCCCTCAGACGTCCAGCGGGGAAGCAGACGCCCACATTATCCTGCTCCGCTGAGTCAAACATGACGCAGATTCAGTCCCAAATATAGCTAGTAATATATCGTTCCGTTTAGTTCTCTGTGGTCTCTCCTCAGTCTTAGATAATCAGAGTGACGGGCGTGAGGCAGCAGGACAGGCATTCAGTTAGCCTCCCGCGCCGCTGCTAAACTGGAGCCTTGGTGGTACAGGTTTCTGGTAACACGAGTAAGCTTAGTATACACCTTATGCTTCAAAGAGGATCTCAAGTCGAGCCTAGAGTAGTGCCGGTGGTGTTTGAGTGTGTGGTAGCCTCGTCCTTGGTGGTGGTGGTGGTGGTGTTTGAGTGTGTGGTAGCCTCGTCCTTGGTGGTGGTGGAGTTTGAGTGTGTGGTAGCCTCGTGCTTGGTGGTGGTGGAGTTTGAGTGTGTGGTAGCCTCGTCCTTGGTGGTGGTGGAGTTTGAGTGTGTGGTAGCCTCGTGCTTGGTGGTAGTGGTGGAGTTTGAGTGTGTGGTAGCCTCGTGCTTGGTGGTGGTGGTGGAGTGAACAAACTGTGAGGCGAGACTAAGGGGCTGAAGGGCGACACTCGGAAGTATTGACAGTGAATGCGAGGAAGGTTCAGACCCACAAGATATTAAATAACAAACACGATAACCTGACGCCTGATTCACTCCAAGAACCGAAACCAAGCTAATTGCTCTTCATTGTAACTGTGAACAAAGTCAACACCAATCTTCGTAATGGATGCAGCAGACTTATAACAACAACCAAGATGAAACCAATCACACCACATGCAAACTAAGGCGGAAAAACATTTTAATTCACCAAAACGTACATAGTGTAGAATCAAAGAGGATAAGTTTTTCCTTAGCGAGTCTTCCCTTAAAAAAAAGTTAGATAAAACAACCCACGTTAGAAATGGTCTCGGTACGCCTCGCCTGACCACGTGCACGCCAAGGTTCGGTGCGTCAGGCCGTGCCCAAGCCGCTCCTTAATGCACGACAAGTCCACCACAACATGCTTTTACTCCATCAAAGACATTCACGTCCAGCTTCCCTCCTCCAACACACTCCACCTCTGTAGACCTCAGCGGGGCGTCACAGCGGCCGGGGCGAGGCAGAGGCTTGTGTCGTGTGTGTGCACGCGTCATGACTCCCTCACCGCCAAGAGGTCACGCCCACCACAGGCCCGAAAGGATCAAAGGAAGCTACTCTGAGTTGCAACACACTCGCTGCTCCCCTTCAAACACCTCCTCCTCTTCCTCCTCCTGACACAACACTTTCCTTAGGTGGTCTCATTCAAACTGACACTTCCCTCTATTTACGTATTGTGTGTCTTTCAAAAAGTGCAATAAGTTCAAGTATTGCAAAAGATGGTTCCAAGCGTCCTTTCGATCTATCGTCAACACCTTCCTCGCTTTTCTCAGTTGCCTTTTAAAAGATTCATCTTCCGCCACTCCATTCCTGCACCAAGCGTCACCTGCGGAGCTCACCTACGTAGCAGGTGCTCCTTCCCCCTCACACCTGGCTCGCGGCGCCGCCCACCCCACCTGTGTAACGTTTGACACTCTTCTCCACACTGCACCTACACTAACATAGAGGTGCTACTTCCTCTAGGCTCTGTCTCGATTCACTGCCTGTGTGCGTCAACAACTTTATCACTCAGTCAGGACACACACACACACACACACACACACACACACACACACACACACATACACATACACATACACATACACACACACATACACACATACACATACACATACACACACACACACACACACACACACACACACACACACACACACACACACACACACACACACACACTGTTACGAACCACCATAAAGCCTCAAAAATAGCTCAAAAATAACGTGGAAGAAAGTAACTATAAGATAAAGTCGCCACCCAGATAACTACTGGGAAACACAGGTAGAAATATAAAGTGAAACAGGTTATTACTTGAATCACTTAATATACGTATATATAATGAACAATGTTATACTTGGTTCCAACAAGTAAATTCAAACGTCCCACAGCTCTACTTTAAACACAAAACAAAATACGCAACATAGACACAATAACAATAAAGTCGGAAAAATTAAATAACTAACATAACAAATTTGAACTTAAATCCTTACTAAACTAGACGTAAAAATACTACGACACTAAATAAATACTTGAGAAATTTAATACAATATTAAGTACTCAAAAAATCTGTAGAGGAAGGGAGGGAGTGAAGTGTGCACGCCACGTTCATTCTCAAGCGTTGGAAGAAGGGGAGTGAGAGGCTACCCATTCCCAAGGCACTACGAACACAGTCCAAAACACGCATGAACTCTTGTCTCTACGAACGTATTACACAGCTTTTCGCATAAGGCGGGAACGTGGGAGCTCCTCACGATTCAAATGAAAACAAGATGCCTCTGCTCACATGAGCGTGAGGCAAACACATACGTAGTTTCTCCCTTCGCCTCCCTACCTACAAAATGATAACAATATGAAGAAATAATTCTTCCTCTCGCTTTCTGTCACCTCTATCTATCACTTGGTGGTGGATAAGAAGAGGGTATTTTTCGACATCATAGCATTTACAGAAAACATTAGATATTTAACCTAAATAATCTCCCCTAGGTGTTGACATTTCACCCTGTCTATTCTTATCTCACAGACGATAAGTATGTAGGGGGAGAAGGCGATAGCACGCCCTCATTAACACTGACATGTACATTTCATCACCCAACAAAAATTATAAACAATATTTCTCAGTGTGAGTAACTCATAACAGCACACACACACACACACACAGACACAGACACAGACACAGACACACACACACACACACACACACACACACACACACACACACACACACACACACACACACACACACACACACACACACCCGTTCCCCCGCGATGCTCCACCTCAGGTTCGCACGACCCGATAACGAAATAAGCTGATAATAATAAAAGCGCCGAGGACAGACTGGTGTCAGCCCAGCGTGATTCCAACCATTGTGCGCGCCTTAGTCTTTGTAGATAGCTTTATATACTAGCATAATGTTACTCTTCAATCGAACGTTAATATAATTCTGTCTTTCTTAGTATGTGCAGTATGTGTACATTATATCTAACTATTTATTCTTTTTTCAATCTTATTATTAATGGATCAACTTCCTTGCATATTTCCAGCCCGTGATTGCCATTTTAATAAACCATTTATCATTATCATTATTATTAATTACACCCCCCCCCACCCACCCACCCACACACACACACACACACACACACACACACACACACACACACACACACACACACACACACACACACACACACACACACACACACACAGACCCTGACCTTGCAACGCCATGGCCTCGTAGCCTCACACGCAGCACATAACAGTTTCCAGTAAGCACGTCTGCAATGCTATATTTCCTTAATAAAAAGAGCCCATGGACATTAGACCATTAGCGACAATGATGCCAAACAGTCCCAGGCAGTGGCTCCTATTTCTAGACGCGTACATTCCCAGAAACACTTTACGTCGTTGCAATTTTAAAACAAGAATGAATACAGTGAAGCACCGCCTCGCTGAACCCTTTGTGCTTCTTTAATTCAAGGTAAAGAATCACTACTGTCACTTAATATAGTCTGTCCCTTCGTCACTCCAGCAGGGTCACGCGTCACCCCTGCCTGTGCCCGGGCGTCCCTGTGTCCCTTATATGCCGGTCCCTTACCATGCCGTGCCGTGATGGGCCTCTGATCGGTACGCAGCGTGATAGTTCTCCTTCGCATGGAAATACAATAAAGAGGAAAATATGAGTGTATGTAACCGATCAACTTTACGGGTTATGCCTCCGAGCGAACACACTGCAAAGCGGCACCATTCAATAGGCGAGAATTTGCATAAGAGCAGCAGGGTGGTAGTGGCTGTGCTCTCTCTCTCTCTCTCTCTCTCTCTCTCTCTCTCTCTCTCTCTCTCTCTCTCTCTCTCTCTCTCTCTCTCTCTCTCTCTCTCTCTCTCTCTCTCTCTCTCTCTCTCTCTCTCTCACACACACACGTCCGGGTTCAGCTGGTTCAGGGTTCAAAAAGGTCTTCGTGTAATCATAAAGATGGTGTCGCTGTTATAAAAATTTGCATAATTGTTATATATCATCATTGTGTAAAATAAATGAAAAAAATAGTTATGTAAAAAAAAAAATTAAATGCTCATCACACGCAGAAGTGTGAGGTAATAAATCAAAACTGACTCTCTCTCTCTCTCTCTCTCTCTCTCTCTCTCTCTCTCTCTCTCTCTCTCTCTCTCTCTCTCTCTCACAGTAACCAGAAATACACCAATGTCTTCCTTCCCTCTTTTTCCCCTTGTTTCCCGCCTATCCCTGCCCCGCCCCGACGCACCACCACGCCCACGACTCAGCATAGGGATGGGTGGCGTCTGGCGTTCACTGGTGTGGGTCGTAAGGTGAAAAATAAGGGAAGTCTTGAGGCCACGGCGACGTAAGACTCCATGGACACTGACGAGACAAAGAGTCTTACAGGTAACACTATGACAAGTACTTTCATTCACTATTATATATACAGTAACAGGATGTAGATATAAGGAAGTTATTTTACACGATAGTCAGTTATTCATTCATTCACGAGGTAATTGTATGAGTGGTACGTATGTGAACCGTTAACGCTATTATAGTTAACGTTATGACTATGTTACTTAATGAAAGAAAACTATGTAAAGAATAAGAATTAAGATACAACATAACGAGTGTGATAAGGGCGTCACTGGTACAGAGGAGCAGGTCCGTCCGCCCGCCCGCCCGCCCCCACGAAGGAAGATTGCATACACAACACAAAGGGCAAGAACAAGGTCCAGGGCACACACTCCCCTCCCATGCACATTAACTAACATTTTATCTATCTATATAATTACTCTGCTGTGGAGGTGAACGTATTGAATGCAGAGGCCATGACACGTGACCTGTATGTGTGTGTGTGTGTGTGTGTGTGTGTGTGTGTGTGTGTGTGTGTGTGTGTGTGTGTGTGTGTGTGTGTGTGTTTACCTAATTGTGTTTTAATATTATTAAGTTAAACTAAGCTCGTCTTTCAATGATGTCATATCGTATTCTTCTCTAAGACTGTGAATGGTCTTGGCACACACGACTTCTTCCGGTAATATATTCCAATGGTCTATTGCCTTGTCTGGAAAGGTGATTCTTTTTACATCTTTCTCCAATCTTTTCTTTCATAATTTAGTGTTGTGTCCTCTTGAAGATGACTGTCTCGGTACTATACACTTATTAACGTCAATCATTCCTCTATCTTCAACACATTTATATAGCATGATCATATCGCCTCTTTTCTTCTCTCTTCTAATGTTGGTAATTGTAGCTTATCAAGAGTTTCTTCATAGCTAAAGTCTTTCACGTTAGGCTCCCATCTTGTGGCTGCTCCTTGTACTATCTTGGTATATATTTACCCATACCTTTTCAAGTGTGGTTTCCATACTGCTGCTGCATATTCAAGTGTTGGTGTATGTGTGTGTGTGTGTGTGGTGGGGAGGGTGTGAGTGGTGGGGAGACTGTGTGTGTGTGTGTGGGGAGGCTGTGTGTGGGGAGGCTGTGTGTGGGGAGACTGTGTGTGTGGTGGGGATGGTGTGTGTGTGTGTGTGTGTGAGGAGACTGTGTGTGTGTGTGGAGGGTGTGTGTGATGGGGAGACTGTGTGTGTGTGGGGGGTGAGACTGTGTGTGTAGGGAGGGTGTGTGTAGTGGGGAGACTGTGTGTGTGTGTAGGGAGGCTGTATGTGGGGAGGCTGTGTGTGTGTGGGGAGGGTGTGCGTGTGTGTGTGTGGGGAGGGTGTGCGTGTGTGTGTGTGGGGAGGGTGTGTGTGGGGGGGGGGAGAGGGTGTGTGTGTGTGTGTGTGTGTGTGTGTGTGTGTGTGTGTGTGTGTGGAGGGTGTGTGTGTGTGTGTGTGGGGAGGGTGTGTGTGTGTGTGTGTGTGTGTGTGGAGGGTGTGTGTATGTCGGAAGGGGGAAGGGTGTGTGTGTGTGTGTGGGGAGGGTGTGTGTGTGTGTGTGGAGGGTGTGTGTGTGTGTGTGTGTGTGTGTGTGTGTGTGTGTGTGTGTGTGTGTGTGTGTGTGTGTGTGTGTGTGTGTGTGTGTGTGTGTAGAGAGGCTGTGTGTGTGTAGGGAGGCTGTGTGTGGTGGGGAGGATGTTTGTGGTGGGGAGACTATGTGTGTGTGGGGAGACTGTGTGTAGTGGGGAGGGTGTGTGTGTGTGGGGAGGCTGTGTGTTTGTGGGGAGGCTGTATGTTTGTGGGAAGGCTGTGTGTGGTGGGGAGGGTGTGTGTGGTGGAGAGAGTGTGTGTGTGTGGGGAGACTGCGTGTTTGTGGGGAGGCTGTGTGTGGCGGGAAGGGTGTGTGTGGCGGGGAGGGTGTGTGTGGCCTTGAGTGTATAGTCGGAGCAGCAAGAGTACTACAATAGTCAGCCATACACACAAAAAAAAAACACCCTCACACATCTTTGGACGTGTTTTGAGGCTGTTCCCTTTGCATGACAGAGCAACGTTTGGTGGAGACGGCCAGCAAGACGCACGTACACTAGTCATGGATGGCAGAGTAAAGTGATTGTTCTTCTTACTGCAACCTTTGATATATGAGGTTATGTTCAAAACTTTTAATTTTTTCACTAATCCCTCAAAACCAAGATTATTGTCTCATCGCCACCTCGTTATATATGTCGGTCGTTTTGATATATAACATGAAGAGAAAAGAAAAATGTTGTTTCTCGGGCCAGCAGTCTTACAGGTGTGAGTCTTCCTTCAATACGTTAAAGAAATATTTTTATTTGTATTAAATTGCAGTTTCTACTATAGTACTTTTTCAATTTTTTTTTTTTATTGTTAGAACACATTGAGTCTTGTCTTAATAGTTTCCTTGAGTTGTCAGGCTGTTTAGTATAGGCGAGTAGCATTACTTTTAGGAAGATAGTTTACCGATCACTATTATTATCTATCACGTGTCTACCTTGACATTCCATTCCACTTCTTCACAAACAATAAGACAAATGCCATTCTTGTATACAGTCTGATGAAACCTTCACTTATTTTAAAAGAATCAGGACAAAAGGTACGTGATGCTCGAGGCTTCAGGAGCACCACGTCATCTTAAAGGTTCGCTGCAAGACACGTGGGTAACGCGGCCAGACACCGAGGGGCAGCTTCTTGGCGTGAAGTGAACAGGTTCCACGCAGCGCCGGAGTCACCTGCTGCAGCCCTGTTACTGCACGGATGACAAGGAACACAACGCACTCTCACGCATCGGGAAAAGTAATCTAGTAGCATCCTCTCTCTCTCTCTCTCTCTCTCTCTCTCTCTCTCTCTCTCTCTCTGGTAAGGCCCGTAGAGTGGGTGGGACGCATTGGTACAGGCCGGGACGTGAGTGGGGACGCGGAATTAAGTACTGAAGGAACCCGTTTGAATCAGACGTCCTTATCAAACCTCTTCTTACTCCTCAACGATGTCCTCAACTTCACTCTCTTCACTTCATTGCACTTCACTTCAAAACAAACAGTACATTAAATTTCAAAGCACCACATTCTTCATCCACTCATCCACTCTCTCACACTCCATTCCACTCCCTCTGTGTACTCTGCTTCAGTACGCCACACATCTCTGCACAACTGAGTGAATCATAGCCTCTCTCCACGCACTATGCTAGTCCTAACACTATACTATGCCATGAGCCACCATAGCACACACTACATTGCATCACACCATCATACACACCACACATCACAAACCACACAGCATGAAGCTACACCACACCGCACCATTACGCATTCCTACGCTTCGTTGACCACCACACCCATGCAACACATAGTACAACACACACACACACACACACACACACACACACACACACACACACACACACACACACACACACACACACACACACACACACACACACACACACACACACACACACACACACACACACACACACACACACACACACACACACACACACACACACACACACACACACACACACACACACACACACACACACACACACACACACACACACACACACACACACACACACACACACACACACACACACACACACACACACACACACACACACACACACACACACACACACACACACACACACACACACACACACACACACACACACACACACACACACACACACACACACACACACACACACACACACACACACACACACACACACACACACACACACACACACACACACACACACACACACACACACACACACACACACACACACACACACACACACACACACACACACACACACACACACACACACACACACACACACACACACACACACACACACACACACACACACACACACACACACACACACACACACACACACACACACACACACACACACACACACACACACACACACACACACACACACACACACACACACACACACACACACACACACACACACACACACACACACACACACACACACACACACACACACACACACACACACACACACACACACACACACACACACACACACACACACACACACACACACACACACACACACACACACACACACACACACACACACACACACACACACACACACACACACACACACACACACACACACACACACACACACACACACACACACACACACACACACACACACACACACATAACTTCAAAGCACAGTCCTTTCACGCACATTCCACTACCACACACCACACCAACCATGCTTACATACCACACACATCACACTCCGCACTACTCCCACGCCACATTACACTCTGCACACCAACAACACCTAACTTCTCCACGCCTCGCCACACCAATCCGCCGCCTCGCCATCCCTCACACGTGGGGTCGTCCCTCACCGGCGGAACAGCCACTGTGCTGCATCAGGACAAAACCAGGTCAGTCTTGGAGGAGGAAGAAGCATTACCTCAGATAACACAACAAAGGGGAACGGCCGCTCATAAATACCCTCCCTGTCACACGGAATTACCCAGGTCTTCAATAACCAATAGGACTCCGGTGTCTGCAATGATGAGTGAGTCTGTGCAGGATTCACCTCCACCTCCACCTCCACCTCCAGCACGCGGCAGGGAGTCAAGTGGCGCCGAGTGGTTGATCTTTCCAAGGTAAGTAAGGGCGCCGCCTCCCCTCGCCCGTAGGTATTCAAATGAACGCTGGAAGTTGGTTGGGGGGAGTGAGCGGGAAACTCTCTCGGTACTGCCAAGTTCCCGCATACTAACGAGGGAGAGGGAGGGCGCGTGTCTAAATATTGGCAGCCCAGATAACGAGTAACCTGTCCACTCTTGTTTACCGTGAGGCCACCGCTGCCAGTGTCAACAGAGTTTCGTGGCTGTGTCGATTCTGACTCAGCTTCACCCCGGCAGCAGCAGCAGCAGCAGCAGCAGCAGCAGACCCTCGGCCAGGCCCCTGTATCGAGGTTCACGTGCTCTCTGGGGAGTATGAATGCACTCCCAGACCCAGTATTTTCTGTCCCTGTTCACTGTTCACTGTTTTCTGTTACGGAAATATAAAAGGCAAAAGGGGGAATCTGCATGAAACGGGGCAAACCTGTGCCAGTAAAGACCAAACGATACTGAAACTCGGGGATTATTTGTAAAGTAAACTGGATAACACGCAACAGGATTTTACAATGCAATAATATGAATTTTCTACGATACACCAAACCATACGAGTCAATTTTTGTTAAATAATAAAAAAAAAACTACGAACGTGAATTGCCTGGAAAAAAAAAACCCACTTGAGTAAGACTTTTTTTTTACACAGCCATGCAAAAAAATGTATGTGTCCATTCCACTGATAAAAAATACAAGATCGTTGACAAGCATGAAACTGATATCCCGGCGCGGCGTGGACTCTGCTGTGTGCTTAGCGGGAAGCAGCGTGTAATGGATTCCTCCTCAGCAAACATCTTTAACGCGCGCCTGACGTGACGTGACTCCGTGCGGGGGAGTGTACAGGTGAAACACGACGTTGGGGAGGGAGGGAGGGGGGCAGGACGTGGCCAGGCGCTGAAAGGGAAAGGACAGGCATGGCAGATCCAACCATTTCACGGTGCTCCAAGATGACGGGTTCAAGCGACGGTCATCCCCCTCGCTCCGCCCCCATTCCCCCATTCCACCCTCCCCCCTTCCACCTCACACAGGCTCATGGTGATGTGGTGATGGGTGGTGTGTGGTGATGGGTGTTGAGTGGTGATGGGTGTTGAGTGGTGATGTGTGTTGTGTGGTGATGAATGTTGTGTGGTGATGGGTATTGTGTGGTGATGTGTGTTGTGTGGTGATGAATGTTGTGTGGTGATGGGTATTGTGTGGTGATGGGTGTTGTATGGTGATGGGTGTTGTGTGGTGATGGATGTTGTGTGGTGATGGATGTTGTGTGGTGATGGATGTTGTGTGGTGATGTGGTGTTGTGTGGTGATGTGGTGTTGTGTGGTGATGGGTGTTGTGTGGTGATGGGTGTTGTGTGGTGATAGGTGTTGAGTGGTGATGTGGTGTTGTGTGGTGATGGAATGTTAAGTAGTGATTAATGTATACCAAGGTGGCGAGTTAAGAGCACACTGTGGGTTCCTTACTTGTCCTGAGCGACTGGTGAGGTGAGGAAGGGCGGGAATGTGAGGCACGTCTCTCACCATCCTCTCCACTCTCACCACTCTTCCCTGAGGACGAGGTGGGTGCACGTCGTATGTTAGAAATGACTTAGGTTTGCGTGTATCAAAAGTAGGATTCGTTTCTAATAAAAATGCTTACGGTCATTTAGTATGAAGGCGCATCATTAACGGGCAGTGAACAGTGACATACAAGACGGTGTGTGTGAAGGAAGGTCCGGCCATGCAGCAACGTACGACCACTCCACTGTCATCCCTAACTACTCAACTACCTTACCCACAAAAGAAGTACAAGCCGTTAACACAATTGGATTGCAGGTACTTCATCCAGCCGCTCTTCTGGGTTCACGGCGACTCATCAAATAAGAAATAGTGAACAAAATGCAGACTGACCACCAGGCCATTCAAGTGTCGCATTGAACTGACTCACTTCTCATCCTGTGACACACACCTCGTAAAGCCATTTGACATGCAGGTACACCCACTCCCTGCTGCGTGAAAAGTAACATAAGTAATCCTGTACAAAGTGAAGAACGGCCACCAAACTGTTCCTAGTGTTGCCTTCACTTACTCACATGATCTACCCTTGAAATACGACCTGCAGAGTTACGTAGGTGCATTCCAGTCACCTTTACCTGCACACGAGCGGGATATACTACGTTAAACAAGCACTAGCAGGCAAGCAGTTCCCAGTGTGTTGCAGTGACATACTCTCCTTTCTCTCCTCTCAAACACACGTGAGGTCGCTAAGCATGACTGTCCCTTCATCTTGGTGGTATACACGACATACTTAAGCACAGTTCAGTATGAGTGTTGGCCGCCAGTGTGTTCAAGTGTTGCCTCGCCTCGTCCTATATTCTTACTTCTCGTCAAGGGACACCACTCTCACTGTGGGAGAGGCCGCGACGTGCCCTCTCACACCCCCGCCTCGCCGGCATCACGTTCATATACATTACGAACATAATTATCACGAAACTAAAGGACGTTTTGAGAGATCCGCCTTCAACAGAGAGAGAGAGAGAGAGAGAGAGAGAGAGAGAGAGAGAGAGAGAGAGAGAGAGAGAGAGAACCAGGATAGATGTCAACAGGTTGCTTGGTTCTACGTAGTTTGTATGGTGGTGTAAGAGAACCATTATCTCTCCCTTCCCTCCACATCCTCATTACCAAACCCTCATAAGGCTCCTCCTCCTCCTCCTCTTCCTCCTCCTCCTCCTCCTTCTCTTCCTCCTCCTCCTTCTCCTCTTCCTCCTTCTCTTCCTCCTCCTCCTCCTCCTCCTCCTCCTCCTCCTCCTCCTCCTCTTCCTCCTTCTCCTTCTCCTTCTCTATCATCGCTGCATCATCTTGCGAAGTATTCTCTAAGTTTTCATTACATTTCGTCGTTTTTCTTCCTTGTTTTCCTGGTTCGTCACGCGTGTTACCTTCCCTCGCGGCGGCAAATGTTGAATGTTTTCCTCAAAGCGAACAGTAATTCCTCATATTCCGCCGCGTCTAACTTTCTCATATTTCCTTGTGCATCTCTTACGTGTTTCCATATTGTCTTTCTCTATTTTCTCTTCTTTCTTCTCTCCACTTTCTTATTCCTATTTATACATCTCTCTCTCTCATGCACTGTTTATCCTCCTCGACTTATTTCATCTTTCTTACACTATAACTCAGTCTGATTTTCCACTGTGTATCAATTTCATCTTTTATTCCCGGTATCAAAGCAGCTATTCCTCATATTTTCCCATTACTATCACCACCGCCATTACCATCTTTTCAAAACGATCTTTATCATGTCACATTTCCATTTGGGTCATCCTCGTCCTCGTCCTCGTATCAAGCTTTCCATACGTCGCGGTGGAGTGTCTGAATGGCTGCGAATATTATAATTATGTCATCAGAGGAGCCCCGTGCAGCAGGTGAATGGGAGACTCTTGGTTGCTATTATTTCGGCAGGAGGCGGCTCGTCTTCCTCATTCTGCGTGTGAAGGATGGAACCAAGGCTGCAGTAAGGCACAGCACCACTCCCTAAAGGACGATACTTAGGCTGCCAATACCCGCTGATGTTAATGAGGCAAACGTCAAGGGTTGAATTGAGTCTCGTCTCGGTGAAAATCAAGGGAGAATACGAGACCAAGAAGGGTAATGACGGTGCCTGTGTGTGTGTGTGTGTGTGTGTGTGTGTGTGTGTGTGTGTGTGTGTGTGTGTGTGTGTGTGTGTGTGTGTGTGTGTGCGCTCTCAAGGCTAGTGTTCTATGTCGTAAAGCTTTGCATTTAAGTACTTGTGTAGCAGGTCACAGGGTGCAGAGAAGGGGGAGGGGAGGGTAGGGAGGGTTGGAGGCAGGAAGGGAGGAAGGGAGGGAGCGAGGGAGGGAGGAAGGGAGGGAGAGTACTATGCTGGGAAAGGGAGAGAAGATGTGGGATGTAGAGGAGAGGAGGGATGAATAGATGGGAGGAGAGATAGGAGGAGAATGGGAAGGATACAGGAGAAGATAGGAGAGGAGAGGTGAATAGAGGAGATAGGAGAATAATGGGAAGGAAAGAGAATAGGAGAGGAAAGCTGAATAGATGAGAAGAGACGTAAGTTAGGATATAAAAAGAGAGGTGAGACAGGAGAGGAAATGAAAGAGAAAAAGGGAGAAGAGAAGTGAGAAAAGAAGGAAGAAGAGTGGAACGAATTATAGAAACACAATGAAGGAATGTGTGCATGAAAAAAAAAACTGAATAAAAGACGAAAGAAGAGAGAGATAAACAAACAAAAACAAACAAAGTAAACCAAAAATAACAAAGAGAAAATAGCGAAGGAAGGAAAACAATAGAATAAAAACACAAAATGAGGTAAGTTACGATGCGAGGTAAAGGAAATACGCGGAAAGAAAGAAATAGTGAAGATAAAGATAACGAAAAAGAAATGAGAAGAAAAAAAACACGCAAAAGAAAACGCAAGATGGGATGATTTAAGATGACAGAAGTAAGTAGTAGTAAGGAGAGACGAGAAAGAAAAGAAAAGGAGGAGGAGGAGGAGGAGGAGGAGGAGGAGGAGGAGGAGGAGGAGGAGGAGGAGGAGGAGGAGGAGGGATGTGGGGAAGGAGAGAGGGCAAGGAGGGGTGAGGACGGTAGGAAGGGGTTGCAACAGGAGGAGAAGGAGGAGGAGGAGGAGGAGGAGGAGGAGGAGGAGGAGGAGGAGGAGGAGGAGGAGGAGGAGGAGGAGGAGGAGGAGGAGGAGGAGGAGTGGTTGCACACTGACACCTGTGTGCTGAAAGTGACACATGGCCGCCGCTAAAAAAGGAAGCCGGCCACAGGAACCTTAATTACACCTCCCGCAACAAGGTGGACAGTGACTTACAGCAGTGTACTTAAGGCGTGACGCGGCCCTCCACCACGCCAAGCACCGCAGTCACCAACAATTAGTTAAGGCGGTGAACACAGCCCGCCTTCACTGCCCCACCTTCACCCTCAACCCAACCCCACCCCACCCCCGCCAACGCCCTCCATGCAGTGGTGGGCGGGTACACAATCAACACAGTAGTAACCTATTGTCATCGACGGGGATTTATCGACGACTAAAAGGGTATGTTGGTCGCCATTACTCATGCTTCCTGTCTCCATCTCCTCCCCCGCCCCCCCACCCACCTCCCGGTCCCCCCGCCACCAGCTCCAGTGATATTAACAACTACTACTACAGCAGCAGCAGCACTGCCCTGCAGAGCAGTGCGTTGCGGCGGCCCCTGACACGGAACACTGCCGTAACATTATAACAAGAGGAAGAGTGTCTGCCGTGCACTGCAGACCAACTTGTGAAGCGAGAACCGAGAGCCAAGTTGCACGAAGTTTCACTCACAATAAAAGCAACTCCAACTCGGGCTAACAAACTCCACAACTCCTCCCAAAAGTAAGGTTTGAGCGAGCATAAGGACAAGAAAACTCTCTCGCATTTGCGTTTATGTTTCCTTTAAGGGGACGAGAAACACACAGTAGTGTGAGGGAGGAGAGCATAGGATTCTGCATGCACGGTTTCCAAGGTCACACCCTTTACTTCCCCGTCAAGGTGATGCTGTGAAGCCTGGCTGTGTGAGGCTGACTGAGTTGTGGCGTGTGTCAGGGTGTGTTGGGCGAGTCTGAGGGTGTTTCGACAGGCCGTGAAGTGGAGGAGGAGGAGGTAGTGGTATGGGATTGTATTAGTTTGCATCACTGTTTCCCAAACTGTGTCGTACATAGAATACATGAGTGGCGTGAAGGCCCAAAAATGTAGAAGAAACCACACTAACCCTGCAGCTGATTCTCCACAATGGCAAAATATAATATAAAACATTTCATTGAGAGAACGTGAAGGAAGCGTGAAAACTTTGCTAGCACCAGAAAGAGGCGTCTTGTTATAAGTTTGGGAACCATTGGTTGTATGTGCATAGTTACCTGTTTAGTAATTACCGGTGTTCAACGGATGTTTACTATGTGTGAGAATGGGGGAGGAAAAATAATAATAATATCAAGAAGAAGAAGAAGAAGAAGAAGAAGAAGAAGAAGAAGAAGAAGAAGGAGAAGGAGAAGAAGAAGAAGAAGAAGAAAAAGAAGAAGAAGAAGAAGAAGAAGGCATTTACAAAAGATAGAAGGAGTACAAAGGAGAACAAAGGAAGAACAGACAGCAACAGTCCTACTAGACTTAACGAGGCTGTCTGTTTAGCTACACTACTACTATAATATCTGATTGATAGAGACAAAAGAACAGCACAGTGGAAGATTCCTCCCCACCCACCCCTCCCTCCAGCCGATGCTATCCGGAAGAGAAAGTGATACTATGTAGTATGGAAAAACTATCATGGAATTTGTATAGGAAAGTAAAAAGAACAGAAGTAATATACGATTATTGCTAAAAAGAATAAATAAATGAACAATAGAAAAAATTATAACAATTTTTTACTCAGGAAGGAAATACTCTATTTGGTGAACTGATGCTAAGTGCTTATCAAGTTTTTTTCTTCTCTCAAACGATTCTTAAACGAAGAGGAGGAGGAGGAGGAGGAGGAGGAGGAGGAGGAGGAGGAGGAGGAGGAGGAAGAGGAGGAGGAGGAGGAGGAGGAGGAGGAGGGTCCGTCAGAAAGGTTCCCCCCAGTGTAGTGAGGATCAGGTATAAGAGGCGGCTTGATGTGTGTGTGTGTGTGTGTGTGTGTGTGTGTGTGTGTGTGTGTGTGTGTGTGTGTGTGTGTGTGTGTGTGTGTGTGTGTGCGCACGCGTGCGCGGCGCGCGCGCACGCGCATCTTGACCATGAATTGTTTTTTACGCAGTATCTCCACCGCCGCCTTGGCTTCAAAGATGGCTTCACAAAACACCTTGTACTACCATGACGCGCCCTAAAGAACAGCCTTCTTCTCCTTCATTCAGGAAAGCTTTCTGCCGCTTGAAGGACTTCCACGCTGCTGTCTGTGTCTTCAGTCTCCATACCCAGCCCTGGGAATAGCTTCAGACCCTTTGCCCGCCGTCACAGCTTCTCGCACAGCACGTAATTCCCGCGCCAAACAGTTCTCATGACGTAGCGACGAATGTTTCGGCTGACGTCCTCGTGCTTAAACTGTGCCAGGATCACATTTTTCTGTTGCCGCGAGTACTTGGTATGGCTGAGCCTGGGAAACAAGGCCGGGCTCCCGCGGAGGAATTTTTGGCTGTAAACTTTATCCTTCTTTTGAAAGTCCGCCACTATTCCGTGCATCCACAGAGTGCGGGTCACACCTTCACAATGCTTCCAGGCTGGCTGCTTGTCCCCTTCGTCGTCGCTGCCGTCGTTGAATTCCACGGCAAGTCTGTCCACCACCCTGGAGTCCACTTATGGTGATGGTGACCTTTTGCGTTTCCTTGCCTTGTTTGTGTGTTTGTTTGTTCTTTTCGTCACTCATCTCCGCTTGTGCTTTCCCCATCACTGCCTTTCTCTGTGCTACACTCACTCTCTCCATCGGTGTGAGGAATATTCCCACTCAGATTCACTCTCCTCCTCCTCCTCCTCTTCCTGCTTCACCGGTTCTTCACTCTCATCGCCAGAATCATTGCTTACCTGTTCACACTCCTTCCCACGCTGCCTCACGGTACTCCTGACGGTGCAGCAGCTGTAGTGGCCCAGAATGCACTGGTCACACACCCCGCAGCATGAGACATCTTCCTCATCGTCTTCCACGTCTGCGAGGTGGTGGCACATCCTCTCGTCGTCAGAGAGCTCAAGACTCGCGTGGGATCTGTTGTCAGCGATGTAATATTCCTTAGCCTCGTTTTCCTCATCGCTGGAGTCAATTTTTCCGTCCTTCATCCCAGGTGCTTTCTCTTTGAAGTCGTCATCCTTGGAAGCGAGTGTCAGGTCTGTCTGTCCTTGTGTTTCAGGGTCGTTACTATTCTCATCCTCCTTGAGGGCGTGTTCCAGCGTCTTGTTGCCGCTGTAGATCACTTCCAGAGTAGTGGACAAACCCTTCGTGATCCTGTGCGTGCCCAGTGACAATGGTGCTGAACAACTTCTTAACCTTCTTGCGTTCTCTGATCCGCCTCATCCTCTTATCGCTTTCACCTTCCTCTTTTATGGGTTCATCTTCCGTGTTCCTCAGATTCTTCTGTTTTTTCTTTATTTTCATCAATTCAACAGATTCTTTTCGGTCACTTTCATTCTCACTTTCTATATAGCTGGAGTCATCATCACTTGATCATGCACTAGGTTAGTTATGATTTACACACACAAGAAAATAATAATAATAATAATAATAATAATAATAATAATAATAATTAATTATAATAAAAATAATAACAATGATAACAATAATGATAATAATAATAATAATAATAATAATAATATAAGCTATAAAATGTATCATGATATTGGAATGTAAGCGGAGGGAGTGTGTGCAAAACGTCTCCCCACCCTTCTCTGTTCTTCCTTCCCACTTCTCTAACCCTTCCCTCATCCACCCTCCCTCCTCCACCCTTCCTCCCCCACCCTCCCTCCTCCACCCTACCCTCACCCACCCTACCCTCACCCACCCGACCCTCACCCACCCTCCTAGACACAGCGTAACAGGTGCCAGACTCACCCAACCTCTTTACCCAAACAGAACCTGACAATAGTAGAAGATATTTACTCTGTGACCTCGCCAGAAACAGCAACAACGGGAGGGACTAGGAGGAGGAGAGT